>JAJHZJ010000074.1:10605334-10682834 GCA_023548195.1 Bettongia penicillata ogilbyi
TTTTTTTTTTTTAAATTTTATTTTTTTTTTAATGTTTTACAATCATTTCCTTAAAGTTAAGATTTTTATTCCCCCCCACCCTTCCCCCAATACCCCCCCTCCCTCCCCATGACAGCATACAATTCTGTTTAGGTTCTACATATACGTTCCTATTGAGCACATTTTCACTATATTCATGCTATGTAGTCGAACTAAAATAAATGGAAGAAATCATATAACAAATCAACACATATTACACTGAAACCCACCCACACACAAACATGATCTGCTACATTCTGCAAGTGGCTTCCACATTTCTTTCTCTGAGTGTGGAAGGCATTTTGCCTTAGAAGACCGACATTAGGATTTTTTTTTTTTTTTTCTCAGTAAGTTCTTGTGTTATTACAAAGTTCCAAGTCTACCAGAAAAAACTCTCGCACACTGTGGTCACTGCTGTGCACAAAGTTCTCCTGGTTCTGCTCCTTTCGCTCAGCATCAGATCATATAAGTCCTTCCAGGCCTCCCTGAAGTCTTCTTGTTCCTCATTTCTTATGGCGCAATAGTACTCCATTACATTCATATACCATAATTTATTCAGCCATTCCCCAATTGATGGGCATCCCCTTGACTTCCAGTTTTTGGCTACCACAAAGAGTGCTGCTATAAATATTTTTGTACACGTGGGACCCTTTCCCGTTTTTATAATCTCTTGGGGGATACAATCCTAGTAGTGATATTTCTGGGTCAAAGGGTATGCACATTTTTGTAGCCCTTTGGGCATAGTTCCAAACCGTTCTCCAGAAGGGTTGGATGATCTCACAGCTCCACCAACAATGAAAATTAGTGTTCCAACTCTCCCACATCCTCTCCAGCATTTATCATTTTCTTGTTCTGTCATGTTTGCCAATCTTACAGGTGTGATGTGGTACCGCAAGAGTTTGTTTTGATTTGCATCTCTCTAATCAATAGTGATTTAGAGCACTTTTTCATATGATTATAGATATTTTTGATTTCTTCCCCTGAAAATTGCTTGTTCATATCCTTTGACCATTTATCAATTGGGGAATGACTTGGATGGTTATATATTTGAGTCAGTTCTCTATATATTCTAGAAATGAGGCCTTTATCCCCGAGCTTAGCTGTAAAAATTTTTTTCCCCAATTTACTACATCCCTCCGAATTTTGGTTGCATTGGGTTTGGTTGTGCAAAAAACTTTTCAGTTTAAAGTAATCAAAATTATCCATCTTGCATTTCATAATGCTTTCTATCGTTTCTTTAGAAAAAACTTCTTCCCCTCTCCATAAATCTGATAAATACACTATACCTTGCTTCTCCAGTTTATTCATGGTATCAATCTTTATACCTAAATCATGTACCCATTTGGACTTTATTCTTGTGTACGGTGTCAGGCATGGGTCTATGCCTAATTTCCGCCACACAGTTAACCAGTTTTCCCAGCAATTTTTGTCGAACAATGAGTTCTTATCCCAGAAGCTGGGATCTTTGGGTTTGTCAAACAGGAGGTTGCTATATTCCTTGCCAACTGTGTCTTGAGTGCCAAGCCTATTCCATTTGTCTACCCCTCTGTTTCTTAGCCAATACCAAGTGGTTTTGATAATTGCTGCTTTATAATACAATTTGAGGTCTGGTAGCGCTAGGCCACCTTCCCAAGCATTTCTTTTCATTAGTCCCTTTGATATTCTGGACCTTTTGTTTTTCCAAATGAATTTTGATATTATTTTATCCAGCTCTAGAAAATAATTATCTGATAGTTTAATTGGTATGGCACTAAATAAGTAGATTAATTTAGGTAGAATTGTCATTTTTATTATATTAGCTCGGCCTACCCATGAACAACTGATGTCTTTCCACTTACTTAAATCTGACTTTATTTGTGCAAAAAGTGTCCTGTAATTGTGTTCATATAATCCCTGGGTTTGTTTTGGCAGGTAAACTCCTAAGTATTTTATAGTGTCTACTCTAGCTTTAAATGGGATTTCTCTTTCTATCTCTTGGAGTTGGACTTTGTTGCTAATATATAGGAATGCAGAAGATTTGTGTGGGTTTATTTTGTAACCTGCAACTTTGCCAAAGTTGTTTATTATTTCAAGTAGCTTTTTACTTGAATCTCTGGGATTCTCTAAATATATCATCATATCATCTGCAAAGAGTGATAACTTAGTTTCTTCTTTGGCTATTTTTATTCCTTCAATTTCTTTATCTTGTCTAATTGCTACCGCTAACATTTCTAGTACCATATTGAATAATAATGGTGATAATGGGCATCCTTGTTTCACCCCTGACCTTATTGGAAATGCCTCTAGCTTATCTCCATTGCATATAATGCTTGCTGAAGGTTTTAGGTAGATACTGCTTATTATTTTATGGAAAGTTCCCTTTATTCCTATGTTCTCCAGTGTTTTTAATAGGAATGGGTGTTGTACTTTGTCAAAAGCTTTTTCTGCATCAATTGAGATAATCATGTGGTTTTTGTTGGTTTTCTTGTTGATATGATTGATAATGCTAATAGTTTTCCTAATATTGAACCAGCCCTGCATTCCTGGTATGAAACCTACCTGATCATAATGTATTATTCTCTTGATAAGATGCTGTATTCGTTTTGCTAAAATCTTGTTGAAAATTTTTGCATCTATATTCATTAGAGAGGATTGGTCTGTAATTTTCTTTTTCTGTTTTATCTCTTCCTGGCTTGGGTATCGAAACCATATTTGTATCATAGAAAGAATTTGGGAGTACTCCTTCTTCCCCAATTTTCCCAAATAGTCTATATAGTATTGGAATTAACTGTTCTTTAAAGGTTTGATAGAATTCACTTGTGAATCCATCTGGTCCTGGAGATTTTTTCCTAGGGAGTTCATTGATGACTTGTTCAATTTCTTTTTCTGAGATGGGGTTGTTTAAGTATTCTATTTCCTCTTCTGTTAATCTGGGCAATTTGTATTTTTTAAAATATTCATCCATCTCATTTAGATTATCGAATTTGTGGGCATAAAGTTCGGCAAAATAATTTCTAATTATTGTTTTAATTTCCTCCTCATTGGAGGTGAGTTCACCCCTTTCATTTTTAATATTAGTAATATGATTTTCTTCTTTCTTTTTTTTAATCAAATTGACCAAAGGTTTATCAATTTTATTAGTTTTTTCATAAAACCAACTATTGGTTTTATTTATTAATTCAATAGTTTTCTTAATTTCAATTTTATTAATCTCTCCTTTGGTTTTCAGTATTTCTAATTTGGTATTTTCTTGAGGATTTTCAATTTGTTCTTTTTCTAGCTTTTTCAGCTGCATACCCAAGTCATTGATCTCCTCTTTCTCTATTTTATTTATGTAGGCATTCAAAGATATAAAACTTCCCCTAAGAACTGCTTTTGCAGTATCCCATAAGATTTGGTAGGTTGTCTCATTATTGTCATTCTCTTGAATGAAGTTGTTAATTGTTTCTATGATTTCTTCTTTAACCCATTCCTTCTTTAGGATTAAATTATTTAGTTTCCAACTGATTTTTGCTTTATCTTTCCATGGCCTTTTATTACATATAATTTTTATTGCATTATGATCTGAGAAGGGTTTGCACTGATTATCTCTGCCTTTCTGCACTGGATTTTGAGATTTTTATGTCCTAGTACATGGTCAATTTTTGTAAATGTTCCATGTACTGCTGAGAAAAAGGTATATTCCTTTCTATTCCCATTCAATTTTCTCCAAAGATCTATCATATCTACCTTATCTAGAGTTTTATTTACCTCCTTAACCTCTTTCTTGTTTATTTTGAGGTTAGATTTATCAAGTTCAGAAAGAGGGAGGTTGAGGTCCCCCACTAGTATAGTTTTGCTGTCAATTTCTTCCTTCAACTCCCTCAATCTCTCCTCTAAGAATCTGGATGCTATACCACTTGGAGCATACATGTTTAGTAATGATATTGCTTCATTGTCTATAGTGCCTTTTAGCAGGATATAGTTTCCATCCTTATCCCTTTTGATTAGATCTATTTCTGCTTTTGCTTTGTCTGAGATTAGGATTGCTACTCCTGCCTTTCTTACATCAGCTGAAGCACAATATATTCTGTTCCATCCTTTAACCTTTAACCTATGTGTATCCCCCCGTTTCAAATGTGTTTCTTGTAAGCAGCATATTGTTGGATTATGGCTTTTAATCCATTCTGCTATCCGTCTCCGTTTTATGGGAGAATTCATTCCATTCACATTCACAGTTATGATTACAATCTGTGTATTTCCCTCCATCTTCTTTCCCACCATTTGTGCTTTTAGCTCTGCTGTCTCCCTTCCCCTCCTCACTAGTATTTACTTTTCACCACCTCCTCTTGCCGCCTTCCCCTCTTTCTTTTAGCCCCCCTCCCTTTTACTCCCCTTTACTCTTATTGCTTCTTCCCTCCCTTTTGCCTCCCTCCCCTTTCTTCCCTCTTCCCCTCCCACTGCTTATAGAGCTAGTTAGGATTTTCTACTTAAGTTTATTGTTCCGTCCTTTAAACAAATCCGATGAGAGTACCTCTCACGTAATGCTCATCTCCCTCCCCTCTTTCCCTCTACTATGATTTTGTACTTCTTCTTGTGATGTAATTTGCCATTTCCTGCTTCCTCCTTTTCACACCTCCTATTACACTCCCTTCTCATACTTAAATCACATTTTTTATCATATCATTTACTTTATATCCGTTCCCCCTATGCTTATCCCTTTTATATTTCTTAATAGACGCACAGTTCTTGAGATAAACAGATAACATCTTCCCTTATAGGGAGGTGAACAACTTGCCCTCATTGAGTAGCAAGTTGTTCCCCCCCCCCCACTGTTTACCTTTTTATGATTCTCTTGAGACCTGCATTTGAAGATCGAATTGTCTATTAAGTTCTGGTGTTTTGGTCAGGAAACTCTGGAAATCCCTTACTTCGTTGAATGACTTTCTCCTTGCCTGAAATGTTATGCTGAACTTTGCTGGGTAGTTGATCCTTGGTTGCAGTCCCAGCTCCTTTGCCTTACGGAATATTGGGTTCCAATTCTTTCGATCTTTTAATGTAGAAGCTGCAAGGTCCTGTGTAATCCTGATTGTATCCCCTTGATATTTAAATTGTTTCTTTCTGGCTGCTTGTAATATTTTTTTCCTTCACTTGATAGCTCTGGAATTTGGCAACTATATTTCTTGGGGTTTTGAGTTTGGGGTCCCTTTCAGGAGGGGAACGGTGGATTCTTTCGATGACTATTTTGCCCTCTGAATCTAGTACTTCTGGGCAGTTTTCCTTGATGATTTCCTGGAAGATATTGTCCAGGCTCTTTTCTCCATCCTGGGTTTCTGGCAGGCCAATAATTCTTAAGTTTTCCCTTCTGGATCTATTTTCCAGGTCAGTTGTTTTTCCAATTAGATATTTTACATTTTTTTTCTCTCTTTTCATTCTTTAGATTTTGTTTGACTGATTCTTGCTGTCTCATTGAGTCGTTAGTTTCTACTTGCCCAATTCTAATCTTCATCACATTGTTTTCTTCTGTTAACTTTTGTATCTCTTTTTCCATCTGCCCAATTTTTCCTTTTAATAAGCTATTTTCTCCAGTTAATTTTTGTACTTCCTTTTCCATTTGGCCTTTCAGGAATTTATTTTCTCCAGTTAATTTTTGAACTTCTTTTTCCATTTGTTCAATTTTCCTTTTCAGGGAGATGTTCTCATCAGTGAATTCTTTCTTAATAATTTTAAAATCATTGGCCAGTTTATCTTCTATTTCCTTCTTCAGCTGTTCCAGGAGAGCTGCTTGTACTTGCGAGTAGTTCATAGTCCCTTCTGAAGTTTCAGATGGAAGTACAGTCTCAGCTGTGACCTCTTTGGGGCTTGTGTTTTGGTCCTTATCCCCATAGAAAGATTCTATGGTTCTTTCGGCCCTCTTCTTTTTCCTATTCATGATTTTGATTGAGTGTTGTGGCTTCTGGTTCTTTCAGTCAGAAGCTGGAGAACTTTTTGCTGAGCTGATGTGTGAAAAAGCTAAAAGCAGGTATTTGTTTGGTGTTTCCCTGATCAGCCCTGGGTTTAGTTTGTTAAGTGTGGGGAATGAGTGCTCTGGTCCCAGGAGATTTCCTTAGCTGAATTGAGGCAAAGGCAAGCTCAGGGGCTGGTAATCCCAACTGCCCTATTGTCTTTCTGATTCCCCTGGACAGCTGAGGCACGCCTAGATGCTAATGCGTGTTCCCAACCCTCCTGGGGGCTCCTCTCCTGGTGCTGACGCTTGCCTGGATCCTAGTGCGAATTTTCCCTGTCCTGGGTCCTCTGTCCTTCTGGTTTGCCTCTGCCACCGTATGAGGAATCCCCCTTAGCTATTTTCCTCGTCTCAGGTGTTATGAGACTATTGGTCTCCTTCTTCTAATTCTACTGATCTGGGATTTTTCTGGGGAGATATTTTATGGTTCTTTCACGGTCATCAAGGGGGAAGGAGAGAGCATTAGCTGATTACACCGCCATCCTGGCTCCCGGAAGTTCAAGTAAGTGACTCACCGGAGTTTGATCTTCGGGCTGAAGGTCCCAGGAGCTGCTGCGCTGATATCGGGCGCTCCGAGGCTCTCACTGACTCGGTTGGGCTTGTCTCCCGCCCCGGGTGCCGCTCCTCTGGTTCTGCCCGCCACTCAGGTTTCTCGGATCTCCTCCGCTCCGCTGCACTGGCCGTGCTGCGCTGGCCACGCAACGCTGTGCGCTGTGGGCTCACCCCCGCGGATCAGATCCTTCCCGTGGACCTTCCAGTCCCACCTGAGCTCCGAATCTGTCACCGTCTGTCTCCCACTCAATTCCGCACCTCCAAAATTTGGTCAGATTCTCCTTTCAGAGGTACCTGGAGAAATTTGTCTCAGAGCTCAGGTGAGTAGCTGCTCTCACTCCTCCATCTTGGCTCCGCCCCCCGATTGCAGATCATTCTTGATCTACACATCTAGCCCTGGACTCTCCAGAGTAATAATCCCTTCTCACTAACTGAGTTTAGATGTCTTGAACAGGCTATCCCATAGGCAAAAGAAAACTAAGTTTGGCCAAAGAAGAGCCAATTATCTGTGCAAATAATCTACAGATGTGTTCTTCCTTCATTGCCAAAGAAGATGATGCCATCAGAGAAATGATGACATGACTTGCACTTGGCTTTGTTTTGAGTCAGGGAGGGCTGTGCAGGTCACCAGCCTCAGTTCTCCTCCAGAGCCATCTGAATCCAGTGACCAGTTATTCATCAGGATGACTGGAGATGACCCAAGGTGAGGCAGTTGGTTAAGTGACTTGTCTAACGTCACACAACTAGTGAGTATCAAGTGAGTATCAAGTATCAAGAGATTTGAACTCAGGTCCTCCTGACTCCTGCACTGGTGCTCTACACACTACACCACCTAGCTGCCCCAATAATCTAGTATATAATGCAGAAAACCATTACCTGTCTTTCTCCTTTTCTGAACTTCACTTAATGTTGAGTGTATTATCATCATATATATCAGGCTCCCCACCCTTAGTCACTCCCAAAATCTAATGCATTTACCAATTTTCTCATTCTTTTTTTCTTTCATGATTATCTCTCTGTTACAGCCCCTTCTCTCCATGAACACAGTACCTGTCTAAGGTGCTTGTCATAGCAACCCTAGACTACTATGATAATCTTTTTTTTAAATATGTCTATGTGTATTTTTTATATTTTGTTATTTTTTTCTTTTCAATATTCACTTTAGAATTTTCAGTTCTGAGTTCTCCTCTTCCCACGAGCCCCTCCTTTCTCCATTAAGAAGGCAAACAATGTTACCTGTATCTTAGCCTTCTAATTGACTCCCCTTTTGCAAGTCCCCTTTCCCTAGCCTAGCCAAAGGAGCTGCTAAAATGATTTTGCAAAAGCGTGGGTCTAATTGCTTTCCTCCAATGACTCTCCATTACCTTCAAGACCAAATGTAACCTGCTTCATTTGGCATTTAAAGTTCTATGTCACCTGGCACCTTCCTACCTTTCCACTATTGACCTACCTGGCTTAAGTCCCAGCTAAAATCCCACCTATCACTCTTAATTCCAAACAAACAAAATCATGAGAGGAGAAATGTGATTGTTCTTGCTGGTTTGGGATTTGTGCCTTTTGTCATTTTTTATTTTGTTTTATTTTTAATAGGCACTTGGTTCAGATGAGATCTCTCTCCCTCTCCCTCCCTCCCTCCCTCCCTCTCTCCTCTCTCTCTCTCTCTCTCTCCCTTTCTCTCTCTCTCTCTCTCTCCCTCCCTCCCTCCCTCTCTCTTCCTCCCTCCCTTCCCCTCTCTCTGTCTCTGTCTCTCTCTCTCTGTCTCTCTCTCTTTCTCTCTCTTCCTCCCTCTCTCTCCCTCTCTCTCTCTCTCTCTCTTTCTCTCTCTCTCTCTGTATTTCTGTCTCTCTCTGCCTCTCTCTCTCACATACACACACACACGCGCACACACACACACTCACACACACATACACAATGGTAGGAATGGCATAGGCTATCAGAGTCCTTTTATACAGTGACTTCAAGGAGCTACTGGCAACACTTCAGAGTTGTTTGTTGGATTTTTTTTTGTTTGTTTGTTTTTTTCATTATCAGAGCAATCTTAAGTATAGAAAGAACCATGGCAACCACTTCTTCCAATTTAGTTCTTTTTCAGGGGGGGAAGCTGAGGCCTGGAGGCCACTTGAGGCCTTCTTAGTCCTTGAGTGTAGCCTTTTGACTGAGTCCAAGTTTTTACAGGACAAATTCTCTTACTGAGGGAATTTGTTCAGTGAAGTTTGAATTCAGTCAATGGACCACTCTTGAGGACTTAGAGGGTTACATATGGTCTTGAGGCTGCAGGTTCTCCACCTCTGAATTTTAAGGTAATTCCTTGAGCCTTTGAAATCAGAATAGCTTCCCTTTCTACTTTCCAAAGTTATAAATTGTCTCTTGAAGAAGGACTAGGGACAGGAATAAAGACTCAACCTGTGATTCCATTAACATAAGGAGTTCCCAGATTTGGAAACACCCTCAGTGTGCAGGTTGCACATTCTTAGTGATTTACAGGCTTAAATGCTTATAGTACCAAAAGCTTATTACTCTGGCAGGGTCCCAATGTGAGAGGCACAATGTGAATATAGGTCTACCATGCTCCAAAGTTTCTTTTCCTGGTTATGCTGCCTTTCTTGGAGAAAGTAAAAAGGAAATATATGACATTAAGATACTAATGACTTCCTGATTTAAACCTACTATTTATTCCTTCTTTGGCCTAAAGTTTCTATTTTCCAGTGACTTCAGTCTTCTCTCTAGTTTTGATTCTGGTATGTGATTTCTTTTTAAATCAATTAAACAATTATTAAGTCTCCTAGAGCTATATTCTATGAATGTAAAGACAAGAAAAGAAAACACTTCCTTTCTTTGAAAAACTTGATTTTACTATTCACAAAATATATGCTTATAAATAAATCCAAATTAATTTGAGAAAAGAGAGAACATTAACAAACAGGGAGAAAAGGAAAGAGTGAGTAGGAGGTGATGTCCAAATTAAAGCTTATGGCAAAATAAGCAGCCTAAGAGTCAAAAATGAGGGGTAAGAGTATGTTTTAATTATGGACATTAATTTGAGATAAGACATGAAGGCAGGAGGCTAAGGGAAAAGATATTAGTCTGGTAAAATAACATAAAAGAAGTCAACAGTCTGTTTTTAAGTACTTACTATGTGCCAGGAATTGTGCAAAGCACTGGTAATATAAATATAAGCAGAAATAAAGACAATCCCTGTTTTCAGGGAGCTTACATTTTATTAGGGGAAGACAATCTTTAAAAAGGAGCCAAAAAGATTTTGGAAGGGGCAGAGATGAAAGTACCTGGTACATAGCATTGAAGAGAAAGCCTGGGATAGTCAAGGAGAGAGTGTGATGAGGGTGGGAGGCATGACTGGACTAGGACTCCTCCTTAAAAGGGAGCATTTGAAACCAGCCAATCACAGGGAGAGGTCACAGGGTCAGAGGGTACTTCCAATATGTGATTTCCAGGGTGAAGATTTTTCTAGGGACATTGTACAGAAATTCTGGGATAGCCAGAAGTGAATGCTAGAGAGGGATGAAAAATGCAAGAAATAAAACTGGAAAGGTACGTAGGAGCCAAGCTATGGCGATCTTTTAAGTTCCAAGTTGAGAAATGGTAAAGGAATACTGAAATTTTTTGACCAAGGGAATGACATAAATTTTAGACTTGAATGTTAGAAAGATTATTTTGGGATATGTGTTAAAGATCAGTTAGAGCAGATGGGGACTAAAAGCAGGGAAAATAATTAAGAGAATCACAAGGGTCCAGGTGAGAAGTGATTAAAGTCTGAACTCAAGTAATGACAATGACAATGGAGGAAAGGAGACAGATGGGAGAAATGTTGTGGGGGGGAAACAAAGACTTGGAAAATGAATGAATCTGAGAAAGTTGTCATCTCCATGGAAGGGATACTGAATGCCTAAATAGCACTTTATTAGTGTATTCATGCAATGGTGGCTAACTTTTCATCCCTGGTTAAAGAAAGTCAACCCTTATGAAGTTTTGCAAAGTTTAATATCCCCAAGTCTCTTTCTTTGGTTATATACTTATCTTTCTCTTGTTACTTCTTCTTGTACACACCTGTGATTTTACTGGAATTAGAAATATTTCTCTACCAAATCAATAACATTAAATAATCTCTTTTCATAGAGAACAGGAACTGACTTTTTCTCTCTGTATTAGTGCAATGCCAGACGTATTGTTGACTTAACCTTGGCTAAAGCTGATCCAATTTATCCTTGCTTTCTGTGACAGTGGAAAGACTTTGGTAATGGCTTTTATAAAGCAGTTATAGTGCTATGTACAAAATGGGCATTTAATAAATCATTACTGAATTAAATAAAATTACCAGCAAACAGTGCAACTGAGAAAATAGCAAAAAGTATCAATTTGGATTGTATATCTAGATAATTTTTGTTTTGGATTCAGTGGTGAAGGTCTAGGTCAGGAACTCAGGAACTCATTTGTTCTCTCCACCCCCCCCACACACCCCTTTAAAGGCCCTACAATAGGACTCTTTATTTTTTTAAATGTTTTTTAATGTTTTATTTTTCCCAACTGCATGTGAAAACTCTTAACATTTATTTTAAAAATGTTTGAGTTCTAGATTCTCTCACTCCCTACCCTCGCTGCTTCTTCAGAAGGCCAGCAGATTGATATAGGTTATACATGTACTAGTGTTCCTCCTCACCCTGGGACTGTAACCCAGGACTTCAACCCAGGAATATGATCCACATCCACATGTGGGAAATGTAACAGTGACCTGCAAAGGGGTCCCATTATCAACTTTTAACCAGTTTGACTCTAAACTCTCTGTGGGCTGGGACATCAGAAATTCCAATGCTGTAGAACCAGCTGTCCCCAAGGCCTCTTTCTATCTTGCAGGGCCATTACATTAACTGTGTTCCAGTCCCACCTTGGTTTGACAGACCTTTCCTGCTTACTCTGGTATCATTATTAAGTTGTTAGGAGGGGAATTTGGGAGAGCTCCGGAAATTTCTTCCCTTTTTCCTACCATCTTGACTCTACCCCCCTACTTCATTTATTCTGGCTAATAAGTAGGTTTTTGCAGTTCACAATTTCGCTTTACATAGGTATACCAAAGGCTTCCAGGTAGAATGTGAACAGATCTAAATAAATAAACACAAAAAATAAATGTGTAATTGAGGAGTATTAGGGAACTGGGGCATTTTTAATCTTCTAGTACCTATGCAAAAATAGACTATATGCCCAGCTGTTTGGTTGTATCTCAAATCCAGTGGAGAACTGAATTTTTCAACCTGAAACTTTGTTCTACTGCTTAAACTCATAAAATAATACCTCAGGCATTTCATATTGCTTTGAGAAATATTTACTGTCTTGGTTTCCTGGAGATGCTTATAGTTTCTGACCATAACTAGCAAAAGCATGAGGAGTGAAATGGTTATACTCTTTGACCCAAGAGGTTTATTTTTTGCTGATTTTCTATCCTGTGTGTGAATCTATTCAATGTTCCTCTTTTCACAGCTATTATGTACTCTGGCTAGATTATTAGGCTCATACTATACACTTGGTAGTTTCCAAAGAGCGACTGAAAAGATACAGGGTGGGCTAAGGGCTGCCTTAAGAGTCAGCAAAGATTTGTTGCTTGACTTGTGAGCGGCAAGTAGAAGCAACATGCAAATTACTGTTCTCATATTGATGGATTTCTTAGTTTGAATGTAGGCCAAAAGTAATATATTCTTTTACCTTGCATTTCCATTCACCAGGATTCACATAATATAATATTTTGAAAAAAAGGTTATTGAGGTTATAGAAAAAGCTAAACTGCTTTGATGTTTCCCTCTATAAATTTATCCAAAGCATCCACAATAATGTTCCAATTTAAAAACAGAACTCCAAAATACTCTATTTGTATTTACTATACAAGTGGATTGGGTGAACTGTTCAAAGGACAGAAAATTATCTGGTAAATGATGTTGCCCATAGGAAAAAAAATAAGGTTATCGAGAGATCAAGATTTTTTTTAAGTAGGCCAGTTAGAAGTAAGGTGAAAACATACACCAGAAAACAAAACTGGAATGCTTGACATATTTAGGGCACAGGATTCTTGATAGATCATTGTCTTCCTTTCTTCGCTGACCCAGATAGTCACTAATATCAGTCAGAGAGAAAATCATCAGAATATAATCACCCATTTATGGCTATTTCCCCCTCAATGGTCTGTCAGCTGAACTAAAGGTTCTGATTTATTCACCTCTATTTATTGCTGATATTGCCTTTGCTTCTGTACAACACATCTCCTTTTATATTCCCACACATATAATGTAAACCTCCCTCTGGAGACTTGAGCGTGCCTGCCTCATTATGGGTGTGCCTTTCCTAGATGCAGTCTTCTGGAAAAATTACATGATTTGCTGATCTAATGACAAATGCCTCTCAGGGATAGAGCATAAAATACCAACTAGGCTTCATTTCAAGATATATAGAGTGCAACATGACATGCATCCTTGGAGGATGTATTTATTAAAGAGATACCAGGAACCTGACTGAGAAGTATGGTATATTCGATAGAGTCATGGTGTCAGAGACAGAATGACTGTGTTCAAGTCCTGCCTCAGGGAAGGACTGGATGTGTGTCCATGGGAAAGTTACTTAATTTCTCAGGATTCTAAGAAAATGCTCAAAGGTTGTAAGTTGCAGAGAAGATGCAAATCTGTAATGCTGGATGGTATTCCTCATAGAGAAGAAGTTCCCTGTGCTAAAGAAGAAACAAGTCTAATCCCTATTTCTATGAGAGTGATCATATGTTCCCAAATCTTATCTCAAAAAAAATGTTCTCAGAATTTTCTTGGGATGATTCCACATGCCTTTTGCATGTTTGCTCTTGTTAAAAAAAAAAGTATGGATATGTTTTCATTTTTCATCCTCATGTTGTATTGCTTTTCAAGTTAGTAAAGGATGGGAATTTTAACCATCCCTTCTCTCATACTCCTTCTACCTCCCCCCAAAATAGAAAGAAGCAGTGTATGTATATAGAAATATCCTAGTTATCAGAAAGAGTTGAATTCAAGTTTTAGCTTTATGTATAATAGGTCTGTGATCCTTGGAAAGTCATTTAACATGTTGTTGTCTGAGAAAGCATTCTAAGGTTAAAAATTGCAGAATATGCACGATCTACTTTGGTTTAGGGACTTTCTTTCATGAGAGTTACACAAAGAAAGTCATAGTTAAAAATGCGTTTTTTTTTAAATGAGGCAAAAATGGCAAAAGTGAAAAACAATCAATTTGCCAGCTGTTTTATCTAAATGACAACTAGTATCCAGAAAAGTGAAAACATCTAAATTATGGATTTATTTTTTTCACTTTTTCATCCAGATGTTTGTCATTGTATAGACAGTCACTAACCACCAAATTATATATCTTACCCATTCTAGCATATTCTGTACCACACACTACCATTTGAAATAATGAAAATGGGGCAAACAAGAATAATTTAGCTCTTTCCTCCATTGGGAAGACAGATGTGTTAATGGTTTTAAAGCACAAAAAGGGTAAAAATGCTAGATAACAAAGCATAAATATTTACATTTTACCTCAGGGAACTTTATTATTTTGTAGAATGATTACAACACTGCAATTGTATTGAAATAAGAAATCCTAAAGTATGATTCCAATACTATTATATCATATTTTCTTCTAATTTCATTGTAAGAGGGGGAAATAGGAGTCTGGAAAGGGAGAGTAGTATATACCATATTTTTGTTATTCTATTTACTTTAATGAACTAGATGAAACATAAAATCTTTTTTCTCCCCAATGGAGGGAAGAAAGCAAAAGTGCTTTCTTTCAGCAATTAAAATTTTAATGAAATAAAGCATTTCAGAATGAAAATTGATCACTGTACATAATTCGTCTGTTTTACATTACCTGTAAAATTGCATCCTTGGGTTAAGTAGTTTTTTTTAATCGGTTTACATCTCCAAGCATGACTGTAATTCCTTAAATATTTATACAGGCTTAATGTACATCATGCTGTTTTTATTAATTTTAACCAAAAGCCTCTCTTACCAATTGCTATTAATGACTATATAGCTTTTTCCTCTTGATCTCTTTTGTTCTTTGCTACAATAGTTTTTACAAAAAAGAAATAAAGCTTGAAATGAAAGAGTAAGAGAGCTAAATAAAACACCACTTTGAATGATTCACCATTTTGAGGAAGGCAGCCCTCTCTGACACACCTGTCTCTGGCAGACAACCTTCGCTGGGTTTCGTTACTCAAAGAAGTTTGCTTTCTTTGTGTTCACCAGCTAAAACACCAATAGCAAAACATTCCTTTAGTTTGGTGGCTGTGATTCGGGGCTTGGTGTAGCTTGATAAATACACTTCAAAGCCCCTGAGTCATTTCTATTTCATTTTACTGATCAACAAAAGGAGAAAGGCTCTTAAGAGCTTAGGAAAATCGACAGGATGAAAAAATAAGAAATATGTATTGACTTAGCCTTCTTTCAGAATCAAATATTCATTTTTTTTAGTTGATATTTCTCAAGTACCAATTTTATGCCCCTGCAATTGATTACATTACACACACACACACACACACACACACACACAATTAGATATGAGTACTAATATTGCATTTTATTAGCATTACTATTAATAATGCACACACATATACATACATATCTATGTGTATGTGTATGTGTGTGTGTATGTATTGACCTAAACTTTTGGAGTATCTATCATAGACCTGGAAAAACTTCCCCCTTCTGTAAATAGCTTTCTTGTTAACTCCTACTAATTGAGAAATTTAAATTAACCTACTTAACTAAATTATACATTGCAGAAAGTAGTTCTACTTATTAAATAGAAATATCTTTTCCTTTCAAATGTCCCCTTTTCTGTGTCCCCTCAAAAATGAAAAATCTTAGAGCCCATAATATATATATATATATATATATATATATATATTTGAAATGCTTTTTTTGGAGCTGGTGTATTGAAGAAAACTCTTAATTTATTATTTGATTTACTAAAAGGACTGAGAAAACCTATATCTTTTGAGAGGTTAATATGCAAAAATAAATTTAATTACATGGAAATTCTTTCATTCTGGAAAGCCATAGGTATTTATTTATATTTCATGTCTAAGAAACCCTCTACCTGTCCTTAATTATACTGAAAAGGAAACATGAACAAGGATAATTTTCTTATAATTTCTAGTTTCTAAAGATAAGAGATGTTTTACTCAGATATCTGTCGCTGATATTTCTAACAAAAATTTCAATTCTGGATTGGTTTTAAATGCAATACATTTTGCTTTCTGTTTTCACAGTGTCTTCTATTTTAATGTGATTCACTTCCATTAAGCAAGAATGAATTATTGAATTTCTATTATAATGAACATTATTTTTATCCCTTCTCACAGACTACAGAAAAAAAGATACACAAGAATTCTGCATAGGTTTTATACTTTAAAAATCTGCTAATGATTGTTTATGTCATATTATTGTTTTATTTTGGTTTTCATCATATTTTGGGACTTATATTTATTTTGCTTCATAAGTTTTATGCTTTCAATATGTAAGGAATTTTTACATTTGATTTCATCAGACCCATCATCACTTTTGCTCACAATTTTAATAATAATGAGCATCTCTTTCATTTCTACTCATTTTCATAGAGCATCTAGATCTAAGTTCCTTCCAGATTTGAGATCTATTTAAAAATATAAGAGGAACTTTTTCTATCTGAACACTGGCTTTGCAGATTTCTGATTGACCTGAATGAGTCTAGCTTTCAAAGTCCTTCCAATATGCTACTCCGCATCTTTCCCACTCTGTTTTCCAATCTGGTCTATTTGAGGACCTCCTTCCTTCCCTCATCCCTCCCATATAAATTTTATTCCATCTTGACTTCCTGGGATCAGGGTATCATAAACATCCAGCCAATTTTTACTACTTTTGTCCCCTCCTAGAATGTCCCTTCCCTTTCACCCCCAAATATCCCCTCTTTTCTCCCATACCTGTGCTTCTTTCCTTTAAGCTCTAGCTTAAATTTACCCTCCCTAAATTTACCACAGGCCCCTACAGAATACAGTAACATCACTCACTAAACTCTTTATAGAACTCAGTCAGAAACAGCTAAATGGATCTAAATCATTTTCTGTCTGCTATTGTTTACAGTTACCTTTTGTCTGAATGCACAATTTAGTTTTCTTCCTAAAATGACTGTATGATTCTTGAGGGTAGGGGCCCCTTTTATGGCTTAGGAAGTTATTCTAATCTAGTGTTTTAAATGTGAGATGCTCAAGAAATATGTTTTAAATAGTTTGGAGTATAAATTGACTTACACATGAATGGATAAAAATAATTAAAGAAATCTCAATTAATCCAGGTTCTTTCTAATCCTAGTCTGTGTGCACAATTGAACTAGATGTTTATTATTTCAGGGTCTCAATTTCTTTCCTATACATGCAGTATTTCCTAGCATTTTATAAGTTTAGTTATTTTATCTAGTCTTTTGCTGTTGGAATATATATCTATATATATAGATATATATTCTATATATACTTTAGTGCTCCAAGCCTATCTGATTGAACTGTAGTAATATTTCTCCAATATGGATAACCCCTCCACACTCTCTTCAACTGAGATGTCTTAAAGTAGCTCTCTAGATAATCCATATATGCAAACATTTAGATCATACTGAATCAATCCAGTATATGAGATGCTGCTAGCTAATATTTTTAGCACAATAACCAGTATGTTGTCCTCTGTGTTATAAATTGGTACAATTGTACTTCTCCTTTTAGTAAAATTCCATGTAGATTTCCCCACACCCCCCAGCTCAATTTTACTCTACCTATTTGTGGAATGGTATCGTAGAACAGAAAGTAAACTATTTTGATTCACATACAGATTTGGGGGAAAAAAAGAAACTAATGATGTATTGTAAATTACCAAAAAAAATCATTTTCTTTCCAGTGAAATTAGTTTATTTTGTTCTCTCTTTTTTAAAGAATTTCAAGCATTTAATCATCTATTTTCAAATTCTAAAGTTAATTCAATAGTACACAGAGCACTTCATTGCCTGAACTTTACTCGTCTTGGTACATAGACACTTTTTATAAAATATTCATATGAATCTGTTGACTATAGAACTTTGGCAATTCTCCCGAGAACCCCTGGTAGATTTTCAGTCAGTGAGTTCTGCAAGTCTCTGGCAACATGAGCCACGGTCTACAAATCAGACTCAACCTATTTTCTGCTGCTTTTAAAATTACTGCCATCAACAAAACCCATGAGCATAAATTACTTAATCTATGCAGATGTTGTTAACCTCATTAATTATTTAATCTGAACAATAATGCTGAGGTTCCATTTGCCTTAATCCAGAACAAGGAAAATGCTTCTTTGGGGAAGGCCATTTATAGGTGTGACCACTAGATGGGAGTAAATACCCTTTTACTCTCAAGTAAAGCAGGTCACAGATTCTGTCGGTTTAGGTGTAAGGTAATTCTAGGTTACTGCACTGAAAGCTCTTGGATTGCCTTTTGTTAACTAGTGGAAGTTACACATAAGATTGAATTTCTTTTTTCAAGACTTTGGATTGATCTGAAACAATTTTCTTCTTTCCTGTCAGCTTAGCTCAACTGGGTTGATTTCATCATGAATGAACTATAGGGGAAACTTTTTTTTTTTTTTTTTTTGGTTTTATATGCTAAAGAGCATGCAAACCAGTAAACCAGTTCTCTTTACCAGTTTCCATATAGGATAAATCACTGAATTAAAAAAGTGCTTATAGAATATTCAAAGTATTTGAATTTTTTGCACATTTGTTGTAAGTGTACCTTTCATCTAAAATCATGACAAATCTATGGAGAACATTGAACCTGATAGGAGTATCAGACAGGTACCCACAAGCAAAATATCTTTGTATCGGGTAAGCAAAATAAGTCAAGGAAATTATAATTGGCTTTAATTAACACTAAAGTAGTTTCTCTGTGTCTGTCTGCTTTTGTGTCTCACACTGGGAGAAATATCAATAAATGATTGGAAAATAACGAAATACAAAAATTAGTCTCATTCATTGGATCATAGTCTGATAACTGATGGGGACTTTAGGATTTATCCATTCAACCTCTTCTTTTTACAGATCAGGTGGTACTAAGGTTTCTAGAGATAAAATGACTTGGTCAGTGTCACACAGATAGTAAATGGTAGAGCCACTATTTGAACCCAGGTCCCCTGATTCCCAATTCAGCACCCTTTCCACTGTGCCATGCTACTTTCTTATTCTCAAAATTCAAATGATTTTTCATTGTTATGGGATTTACCTGCATTTTTTAGAAAGAGGGGTGGGTATGAATCAAATTCTCCTTTTAATTTGCCATGGTGTGTGTGTAGAAACTTGTTGTAACTACATAGAGGGGTCATTAGCCATCTTGAGGCAGAAATGCTAAGTTTCCAGTATAAGCTTTATTTTTCTTTTGTTTTTTTTTTTCTGTTTATTGTGACACAACTCTGATGCTATACATAGTACTTTACAGTCAGTGGTGCTTGCCAAGAAAAAAAAATATGGGGTACGTAGGAAAATTATTATGCTCTTAAGACTTATAAGAAATGTAAGTTGAAGAGAAAAACAAGAATATTGGTCTTCCTGCACATATCACATATAAAAGAAAGAAAAATCTTCTCACTGAGCTGCTTCTCACTGGTTAAGCTTCGCATTAGAAGTGAATCCTTACAGTTTTAGATATGTAGTAGAATCCACCTCTATTACACAAACATGAATTTGTCTATAGTCTTATTCTTTAAAATGTCTTCACTTATCTTACGCAAACCAGCAGTGGTAATGAAAGCGACTGTCCTTTTGCATATGATTTTCTTCTTTGACATGTAGAATGCTGTTTGTTAATATCAGCATGCCACTTTCAAGTCAGGCAGCATATTACTCCCATTTACCCCCTCCTACCCTCCCGTTTTGATTTATGCTTGTACAAAAATATCTTCTTATTTAGTTTCTCTTGCCACCTCCTTTGATTAAGTAGTATTGTTCATAAGCCTCATCAATTTATTTCTAGCTTTCTCTCATTTGATCCAATAAGGAAACATTTTTCCTCTTTTGCGATGATATCACAGTTGTTATTTTTGGTGAGCTGAGACTAAATCGGCAAAATAAAAATCTTTCTACAAACATTATATTTGATGCTGGGTTTGCTGTTTTCCCCAGATTAAGAATTACATTTTTTATTTGTAGAAAATATTTTAAAACAGTATTCAGAATGGGCTTCTAAGGCAATTGTGCAGTCACAAATATAACTACCAGTAACTATGAAGTGTTACCATTTTGTTACTTGTAATAGTACATCTGACATAAGAAATAGCTGAGATAGTCAATGAGGGGAGAGAGAAAAGGCAGTTACCATGATTTCAGATAAGAAAGGAGACTTTAGATAAAAGTGCTTGTCTGATTAAAATGCCTCTAATATTGCACTTAATAATGTTGAATTACATGGCAACTTTTTTTTTTCAATGAGGAAATTAACTCTATGGGCTTCTAATATATTTTTTAATTAAACATTTCAATAACGCAAATGATATAAAAATATTAAATCAGTTCAAATGAGCAAATATGTTTCATTAAGAGACCTCATTTTCAAAGGATTTAACAAGTTTATAAGACTTGATGAAATTTATCCAAGTTCTATTCCCCCTCCCCAACACGCACAGTCTCTATTTTACACACACACACACACACACACACACAGACACACACACGCATACACACACTCACATAATTGCTTATGAAGATCATAGTTCTTTTGTCTTAACTTCTCCTTACAGGGCCCTAAAAATTTATCAGTTATATCAAATACTTGATTTATAAAATAACCAATAAACTCTTGCATATGAATAGCAAGAAAAGTGATGCTAATTAAAGGGGGATTACTGCTCTGCAATATCAGTTGTACTTCAATTTATATGCTTATGTCTTCTTATGGGCTGAAAATGTATTTTTAAAGTTATCCTGATATGTCAATACAAATTTATTTTTATGAAAGACAAAAATCAGGAAAAAAATCACCATCATAGGTTTTTCAAATGAATATAGGCAAAGTAATAAACTGTTTTCATAGGATTGTAAATTTCAAGTGGAAATGAGAAGTAATAAATTTATTCTCAATTCTTATTTATTTAAAATATGTATTTTGTTTATATTGTCATACAAAGTGTAAGTTGTAATCCCAGATATTTAAAATTATGTCATTCTGTTAGTTTGCTTGTACTGACAACTTCTTTGCTACATATTTCAATTAGTACTTTGCATTTAAATTTAAATGATTTTTTTTTGTAATTGCTGCATCTCCTAAGTACAGTTCTAAGGAATAAGTACACACATATTTAGATAAATTTATTTTTATGATTTTCATTACTCTATATTGAACTAAGTTTTAAAGATGGCAAAAAAATCAACATTTCCTCTCCAATTCTTCTTACAATTAAATTTGTGCAAACTGTATTGCTGCATTCTTTTGTAGCTTTTTCACATGTTGGCATTTAGCTAAGCAGTCTGGATGGTTGAGGAAACTCTGGATCTCTGCCCAGTGATCTGATCGATTGCTGCACCACCAATTGTAGAAAGAGCAGAGGACACCAAACCAACTGTGCTAGGAACAATTCAGTCACACCATGTAGAAAATGGCCCTAGTGTTTGTAGCTTGCATGTACCTGCTTCAGAGTAATGTAAATGCCATTGTAATATTTCCTGGATAGAACAACACTTTTTTTCCCCTAAAGAATCAAACATAGTTCAATGTGTCTGAGGTGGTAATGGGGCAGGAGTTAAAAAAGTGGAAAAAACAAAAGAAAAAGATGATGTGTCTCTAAATGTAATATTTTTAAATGACTCTTTTCTCTGAGCCAACCAAATGGAAAAGGATGTTACATTTTTTACTCAAAAGCTACTTACATTTCAGCTAGTTTATCTTAATTTAAATGTATTATTACCTAAGATTTAAGAAATTACTGAAATAAGGAGAAATGTCTAGCTCTACTCTTGACATGCTGTTATGTCATTTCCAAACCTCCCTTTATCTTGTTGCTTTAGTTTATGAATGAGAACAGCATGTTCTCCTCTGTTACCTTCTTTCCAAAGCAGGATTGATAAGTTAATGAATAAACTAAGTGTCTCAGAAGAAGGGCTCTGAACATTATAGTCTAAGATAACAATAGGAAAGAAAATTATTTTATTCAGACTTCAACTAAATATAATTTATACATAAAACATGTAATACATGTAAACATAATTTTACATTTAACATAATAAAATAAGTGCATAAAAATGAAAGGGGAAGAATGATAAACCAGATTTTTGTTTATGCAATATTAGAGGTGTGGAGAGAACACACACACACACACATCTATGCCAGATAGTTCATGCTAGCTAGGGAGGATTATTAAGGATTACCTGAACTTGCGTACTTCATTCCCCAACCCCCATTTGAGAAAATAATGCCTTTGGTAAGATAGTATCAAATTTACATATTTGTCTCATTATAACTGTATCTAACTTTCTCTTTATGCATGTGTTTGTATTTAAATATACACTTCTGATATATTTATGTGAATATATTTATGTGAAATGGAATATTTTATAATATTTATTAAGTGATATTGACATGAATTATGATGATAATATAAACTTCCATTAGTAATTTACCTTCAACTGTAGATTTCTATATAAATAGAAGCAATTAAAAACAACCAATTGGGCAAAACATAAAATAAGGAAAAGGTAGATACAGAACTTTTTTGCTGTTTATTTTTACATTTCTGTTTAATCTATTTCCTTGGAATATTTTGTTAAAACAGTTACTCCAGTGGAAAGATCTGTTCTAGCCTATGCCCAATAAAAAGTAGAACTTCATATGTTCTGACTTCTAAAGTATTCAAAGTTTATAACTTTTTTAATGAATATTTTGGGTGAAAACTAATTGGAAAATTGATATGACATTCAAAATAGAGATACACATTTATTGAACACAAAGGTCAGCTAGAGCAATTGAAACTGACAATCTGAAGGAATTAAAAAGAAAAATGCATAGCAGTAGTGAAAAGGGAAAGGGAAAATTGTTCCCATTGATTTCATTTAGTCCATACTAAATATTGTTTAGAAAATGGTGAGTCCTTGTTATATGTGCTATTAACACTGTGCTTTGTTTTTTGGGAGTATTCAAAGGAGTGCAAGATGTGGTCCCTACATTAAAGATGTACTTATTTTCTTTATAACTGTTATAGTATTGTAAACCTGGAAGAACTTAGCAGACCAAGACACTTACATACAAATGAAACAGGTCCAGAAAAGATGAGATTTTCTGAGTCACAGGTAACAAGTAACAGAGTCTGAATTGGAATTCAAAAAAAAAGTACATTTTTCAATCATACTCTCTTTGAAGACAGAAAACATTACAAAAATCCCAATATAATTAAAACATCTAAAGTGTGGATTTCTACATGTGTATTTATGTATTTATATGTTATAGACTATTACGTTCTTAGCAATTTGGAGAAGTAAACTTTCTTTTTTTTTAAATTTGGAAACATTTTGTTTGCTTATTTTTTTTTAAAATCTACATCTAGCCTTTCTTACTAAAACCATTTTCTCCTTTAACAAATTTTCTTTTCCAGGAGTGAGAACATGTAATACATCACTAAAACCAAGGAAGACCACCGCAAAATAAAACTGTCGACTTCAGTATTTCCAAACTCTAGTGGAACAAGTCTTTCTAAATAATCCTATTTGATTTGGGAATTTTCCAAGCTAGTTTAACATATACTACGTTTTAATTCCAGAATAATCAGCCAGAAGGGATGGTTTTATAGTCCGCACATCAGGTTTGAAATAGTTAGACTTCCTAAAACTACAGGTTCAAATCCCCATAGTCCTCCATCCTTTGTAGGTAAGTAAATTAAATATGACACACTAGTCATGGTACCTCCGTGTGTGTGTGTGTGTGTGTGCATGTGTGTATCTTACAGATGAGACCTCCAAGATGAGAGCATTAGTTGCACTGTGTGAAGTTCCCAATGCAGTGTGTGTGTGTGTTTTAGCAGAGTGTGTGGCTCATGAATGGCTGCAACTTCTGGGAATCTTGCCAAAAACCTGGGGCAATAGGAGAGTGTAACTTTGCTCTAAAGGAGATTAAGCTCCTTTTTTATAGAAGATTCCCTCTGAACTCCACCATTGTGAGGGCTACACTCATTATTTTCCATGCTAGAATGTGAGTTAATGCACATGCCTAAAAAGTAATATCTTAATTCCCCCTCCATCTTCCTGTCTGACAGATCTAGTAAGGATTTTGTTTTGTTTTTTTTTATTTTGCTCAGAGATAATTCTCAAGGTTGCTCTTTCTTACCAACACATATATCTTGCTATTACAGGGGGAAAGATCAAACTTAATAGACAACCAAGTGATGGGAACAGCTTAACTGGTTACAACATGGGATCACTAAAGTTAAAATTACTTGGTTCAATACTACATTAGTTTTCTAGTTTCCCTGATTCATAACTTTGAGCAGTAATTCTCCATTCAAAAACAACTTTCTTGCAACTTTATCTTATTGGTCATAAGAAGGTCAGGCAGGGTAAGACTATATGCAATCATAGATTTAACTCACACTTTCCCAATGTGCCAAAATGTTCAAGGTAGTTGGTTCAAGGTCAATAAATAATATATCTTTCACATATTCATTTATGTGCTTGAAAATATGATGTATAACATGAAACAATATGATTTACTATATTTACTTATGCATTAATATTAGTGTTTAAATATTTGAATATATGTGTATATATATGCATATGCTTTCTACATATATCAGTTATACAATAAACATTTCTTAGGAGCCTGCTATGTGCCAAGGATTGCCTTAAGTACTGGGACACAAAAAGAGGCAAAAAAATAGATAACTTTCTTTCTCTTTCTCTCTACATATACATATACATATGTAGACTTTCCCTCTCTGTGTCTGCTTCTTTCTGTCTCTCTCTATATATATATGTATACAAATATATGTATATGTCCATACACATATACATTGTAAATGGCTCAGTGTACAGTGGGTGGAAACTTCATACAAGATTTATAGGAGAATATGAATAAGAGTCCCATGATTTGGGCAGATATGGATGTGTTACAATATGTATTGTTAGAGGGAATATTCATGATAATGATCTCACAATTATATCAAAATATTGAAACATATATATATATATATATGTATATACATCATTGCTTCTGTATGTGTAATTTCTGCCCTTAAAAATGAGCAGTAAAATAGGAAGTTCAGTGGAATTAGGCAAGGGAAACTTTTGAGCTTTAGCATTCCTGTTTTAACATCAGGACCAAAAAAAGGCAATTGATTTAAAGGCTTCAGTTTGCTCATCAATGATAAAATGGCCATTCTCACAGAGTTGTTACATTAAATGAAATAATAGACATGAAAGTACTTTGATAATGTAGAAATTGTTTATGAATATAAGTTGTGATTAGTTTTCTAATTAATTCATAGACTAAGATAATGTGAAAATTATCAGTGTTCCCATTCCCACCCACCCCTAGAAAACTAAGACAACTATATAATTATAAAATAATTTCTAAGTGGAAAAGAAAGAAAATGTCATGGAATTTTCATCTCAATATTTTAACTGATACATATAGTATGGTGCATGAAATATACTAAATATAATAGGAATAGTGATAGTCTTAGAATATTCTCTGATATATTTCAAGATTCTCAAAACCATGTCAGTAATAGAAAATGGAAAGAAATGTATATTTATGTATTTGTTTAATAAATTAATTTTAAATAAAAACAATATATATTTAATTTTAATAATTTAATGTATTTAATGTATATGTGTTTACAATGCATATTTAAATCAGACATGTTAACAGTGAGTTCCTTTCCTTCTCTCTCTACCCTTCCCCTTATCTCCTCCCCTCTGCTCTCCTCCCCTTCTACCTTGTTCTCCTCTCTTTAAAAGAGATGGTTCTTTTGGTTTGCTATATGCTTATTGAATTGGTTTTGACTTAAATTTTATTTTCAGAAGTAACTATGGTGTTTTATTGGTGTTCACATCCTAAAGGTATAGTTACAATAGAAATAATCTCATAAACCCAAACATTTTTAAATGGATGGTCTCCATGATCCTACAAAACATTCTTTCTGAACAAAGTCAATTAATTCTCTTAATCTGTCTTCTGTGTCTCTGCACATTCAAGTTGCCTGGATTCTCTTCCCCAGGGAAGTAAAATGTGACAGAAAAAAACCCTGAATCCAGAACCAGAAAATCTGGGATCAAATCCTTGTTCTGACTTTTATTAGTTGTTTTATTAAATTTCATTTAATATCTCTGTCTTGGTTTTCTTACCTGTAAATGGAAATGATAATCTTTGCTCTACCGTCTCCTAGATTGCTGTGACACAAGTCTTTTGGGTAACTTCAAAGGCTATTTCTATATGATTTGTCCATAACCTCAGAGAATAATTTATCTGGAACAGAAGGGGATGTCAGAAGTCATCTAGTCCACTCCCTAAGTTTACAAAAGAAGAGTTGAGGGCCATGGAGTTTACTCAGTGTTGCGCAGGTAATAATTTATTTTTCATTATGTCAATGACAATATATGTTCCTTATTTCTTTTAAAACTGATATCTGACTCACCTCCTCTAATTAACACTTACAGAATTGAATGAATTGGATTCTTCTATTGAACACTTTCATCTATGTTTTCATACCCAGTTTGTTCTGTTTCTCCAACTAGAATGTTTGCTACTTGGTAGACAGGTTCACATCATTTTCTTCCTTCATTCTCTCCTATTGCACTTATATGATACAGTGATACCCACACGTTGGAGTTTAATAAATAGTTTTGATTGGAAGATATTGCATAGGCCCATGTCAAGAGGAATAATAGACAGAGGGATTGGAACGGATTTAAAGTTTTGATCCTTTCATACTATATGTATTTTTCTTCATTTTCTCAAATCTGAGGAAATGAATAAGGGTGGGAGTGTGTGTGTGTGTGTGAAGAGATCAAATCAAATGCTCACCTGAATTATTTGGACTACCATCAAAATTTTAAGGATTAGCGATATGAGTATTCAACTGTGTGGACTGCACATCTGGAAATGTCAGCATGCCCTAACCGTCTACAACTTGAACACATTTTGTCTCCTTATTCACTGGTTGAAATTTGCCAGACCTCAATCATCTCTTAACTGTGGACTGAATATGCCTTAAATGCTTATACCATATTTAACTTGATAGTTTTTAGAAATCCATGCTGTCTTTTCTTTTAATGGACTTCCTCATCTACGATTTTTCAAAAAGAAAACAAAGAACCTCATCATTCATATCTCCCCCTCAAAAAAAATTACCTCCTTATATGTCAGTGCATTGTGATATTATGATGCAATTCATTAAATGACTAACTATTTTAAGGTAAATGGAAGCAACTCTGCTTACATGAGTTTTTCCAGAATTATTCTTTGTGTTTTAATCATCTTATACTTGATGAAAACCTACTGAATATGGGTTTCTTATTTCTAAAATTATGCCCAACATTTTACCCAAAGTTGTTGGGTTTTATTTTTGGCCTTCTTATTAGTGCTAATATGTAATATGGGAAAATGATAGGTCTATTCTAATTATCTTTCACAAGGTAAGAAATGATCACAATTCTCCATAAATGAAATTATTTTTTAATTACCATGTATTTTATAATTTCAATATATTTTAAGTAACTGGGTCTCCACATGTTTAGCCAAATATTTAAATAACTTTTAAATCTGAGATGTCACTCCATGTAAAATTATGCTTAAATTGACATGTATCTTAGATTGCAAACTCACAGTGAAGTCAAATCATCAGCAAAAGATAGATATAGAATATGCTCTTATGTATTGTATATTTATTCACCCATTTTATCTCTCCTATTTCATTCATTTGAAGAGGTTTATCCTCAAGACATTGTTTTTCTTTAAGATAATGTTCCTCTGTTGACTCCTAAGGACGTATTTATAGGAATAATGTTATAATTAGTATTATCATTATTCATTTCTTATGGATTGCCAGAAAATAGTTTACCATAGATTTCCTATTTAGATACCATGCTTTCTTATAAGCTTCTGGGGGATCAGTGCCATGTACTGAATGAAAATAGAAAAATAAAAGTAAGTACTAAATAAATTCAATATGGTCATTTGATTAATAAATGAAATCTCATTGTACATTAAAGTATTATGATATAATCAAATAGCTATGACCTTGAGTAAATATGATATATCCCAACCAGGCCAGTACTAGAAGTTATTCCCTCTGTCAGTGTTTGACTTTGGCCTTATCTCAATTTAGACAGTAGAGATGGGGAGCTCCCTCCATTTTCCTTCCCCTCTTTGTTTGCTACTCCAGGTTAATTTACATGGTTCTATGTTGAGAACACCACAGATGAAGTGCAAAACCACTGTGAAGATGGAATATCTTCCTTGTAAATAGAGATCTGACCATATAGACAATACTTCATTAATTTATCTGGGCTCATCTAGTTCATTCTTACTCTACTATCCATCCATCCCTCTATTTATCTGTCCAAGTGCTTCATTTATAGAATCTGGAATAAAGTATCCTGAGCCATGATAAGTATTCATTTCAAAACTAGCCTTAAGGATGGAGCTAGTAAATAACAACAGACCTAATTTGGCTTAATGTATGATCAAGCTTGTTGAGTGTGCAAATGATATATAATATAGTTCTATACTCATAAGCATATTTATTGAGACAAAGAAATATTTGTTTTGGGCACATGCTAACAACTGAAGCATTTAAGTTAAAAACATTTGTTTCAACAGCAGATTGGGATTTCAGATTTGTAACCCAATTTGTATTTCCAAATTGGTTTCCAATTGTAGTGAAGGAAACATTTGGTAGGGGGCAGTTAGATAGCCAAATGCTGCTGTACATGTTTCCACAGGTCTGTGAGTTTTCCTGGTGACCAGAAACTCTTGTAATATTTCTACCAATTGTCTGATAGAAGCACTTGCCAAACATTTGTCCAACGGGGCTGGTCCAAATTTTTAATTTTATTTTTTTCTTGCAAAAGTATGACTTGGCAGAAACTTGCCAACATGTCTAATTTGCCTGCTCCAACTTCAAAAAAAACATTTATGCCTCTCTAAGATGCCTAAATCTTTAAGACATATGTTTTCAAATGTTTTGCCAGCATAGGTCAGAGTAAAGCTGTATTGTATCATTTTGTGTTTATTTTATTACTCAAAGAATGATTAAAGAAAAGATTATAAGAAAAATAGGCATCAGCAGACTAAAATCATACTCAGAAACATTGTAAGTAGAGATAACATTAAAGAAATGAGTGTTATGCAAATTTGTCATTGTGGTATTCTTTATCTGATGACACCCCAGGAAATCATGCCCTTGCTCTTGGAGCAATAGCTTCTGTGAATCATTGGCAGCCCCAAGTGGGTTTAGAGCTCCAGAAACCTTCAAAAGGTGAATAACTTTGACTTTTTAACAAAAGTAAAATTAAACCAAAATTGTACAAGAATATCACACTGTGGCATAAAAAGCATTTATGTCACGGCACTAAGATGATGTAAAAATAATATTTCAAACAAGCTAATCAAGCATAGCTAAAAGCAAAGTTGTGTGTGGGGATCCACAAGAACCAGAGATCTTGGAGATTTTGTACACAAAGCTAAGTGACATTCCATAGGGAAAGGGCAGTAAGGAAAACTCCAAACCCCCAAGCTTCCTTAGAATGAACATGAAGACTTACAGAAAGTGCCAAAGAAAATTGCAGCAAAATTAACCAAGAAATCCAGCATGTTTTAAATGATAAACAATGAAACACCTGAAAAAAATTTATAGAAAATAATGGTGAAACCTGCTCTCTTTTGCACAGAGGAAAATAAGCAGAAGAAACAATAGGTCAAGGTGATAAGTATTATTCCTTCATAGAAGTACAGCAAATACTAGAAATAGATGAGAAAATCTAATGTAAAATCACAATAACTGGAAGATGGCAAATTCGCATGAATCCTCCTGAATATATGCCCCCAATTAGGGAAGATTCAACCTTAGGAATCATATATTTGAAATGATTTTAGTCAATATGTTATGATGATGTTGTAAAGTCAGGAAGCAAGGCTTTCTGGGGAAAAAAAAATCAAAGGAATCTTTTGCACTTTTGTCATTGCATTTAAAAAAAAATTCTTGCTTTTCGTTCATAGGTGAATGTCTATTCCTATAGCCTGCATTAGGAATATTAATGCTCTAAGATATATTGAGTTTATCTGGGATTGGTACCATCACAATGACTTTTTTATATGAAAGATCTCTAGAGGAGATTATATTGTTGTACGACAAATTATATTAGCTTATTTGCCTAGTTTCTGATATGGACTTCATCAAATTCAATGTGAGGAATAATGTTCTACATGTTCACTTTATGAAATGTAGGAGTCCTTTTTCAGCTGTCCTACTACCTTAGGGAAATCAACCCCTTAATGCAAAATAGCAAGATTTACATCAACCTTGAGAAATCTAAAATAGTGTACATAGGTAAAGCAAAGGACTTGGAGGACATTTCCAAGAATGTCAGTGCACATCAGCAAATGTTGGGAGACAGTTACACAGTAGACATTAAAATATTATGTGATTTGGAAGCCTATTTAGACTGATAATTGTTATTGGACTCAGTGATTGATCTTTTACTGATACCTTTTGTTATATTCTACTTGGTCATTGCAGGGTGTGGGACCATGATAGTGGAATACATGGCAGTCAGGAATTCTAACAGATCTGTCCCAGTCATGGACTAAGGAGTATGAATAAAAAAAAAATTAAAAAAATAATCACTCACAAAGCAATCACCTTTAGCCAGGGTGAAAATAGAAGGAATAGACAAAAGTAAAAACCAGGGCCATCAACCAGAAAAAAATGAACTGAACAGAAGAAAAAAAATTGACTCTCAGAGACAAATTTGAGTTACTTATGGTTATAAATTTATCTTTTATGTCCATTTCCTTTCTCCCTTCCCAGTTCTATCATTGTACCTCACTTAAATCCCTTTTCTTATTTTTTTTCTCATGGCACCTAACTTGTTTTTGAGGGGAGAACAAATATAAATACGTTAACCAAGGAGCTGATACTTTCACTTTTTTAATATTGGATGATGCTTCATCCTGACCATTTTCCTACCATGCTATTGCCTTGTTGATAATTCCATAGCCAAAACTTTAACCCTGGACTATGCTCAAAGATGAAGTTAGGACTGTCCTGATCTCCCACTATATCTAGCTGGCCTCAGATAATGTATTGTACCACGCTAATTATTTCTTTGCCAAGCCACAATAGAAGTACCATCCCACACTTGCCACCCTTTACTCTGGGAATGCTAATAAAACCAACATCACCATTGTTTCTGGATAAAAGGTATGAAAATATACTACTCAGTGACTCCTCCACCATCTCTGTGATTTTTCAGTCCAAAACATTTTCCCTCAACTATCACTCCTCTTCTTGTCCTCTTCTGTTAGAAAATAAATACCATGAAGGTAGGGGATGTTTCTATTTTCTATTTTTTGTCCCATCTGTCTGGCATTTAGCAGTTGCTTAATGGACAATACTTTTAATCTATTAATTAATTCATAGGATCTGGTTAGAGCTGTTAAAGATGAAATTACATAAATATTTTAAAACATATAAAGCTTGACAGAACAGGTCAATGTTATTATGCAGATATGGTTGTCCAAATACTGAAATCAATTCAAGGAGGTAAGGGGGATTCTGCAACAATGAGAGAAATAAAACATGAATGTGTTTATCCTGGTATGCAAATAAAGGAAGTACTAAGCAAGTGATAACTGGGTCAATTTACAATTCTTCAATAGGAATGTCAGCCTGGTTTGAAGCAACATAAAAAATAACTTGTCTGATGTGCTAATGATTTTAAATTGCTTGTGTGTGAAGTTCTTGATGTTTGGAATTTTAAAAAGTACTTTGAAAGTGCTTCCAAAATGTAATTGGCATCTCAGAATATAATAGATATCTATCAGTGTGGAAATATTCCAACAAGATTCTCTAGAGACACAGGGATGGACTTTGAACACCCTTGATAACCCATGTATGGGATTCCACATTAAGATGTGACTGGCCTAGGCTCCACTTTACTGATTAACACTTAGGAAATATTTCTTATTAATAAGTTTTTGCATTTAACTTTTCTTTCTTATTTGGTATGGTATCTCATGCCATTAAAAAAGAACAGATATTAGATAAAACTGCAGATGGTGTTTCATTGCAAAAAATTATTAATCCATATTTATTTAGTGTTTTTGAATTTAGGCAACATTCTCATAGAATCCCTCCAGGGAAGGTAGGAAAATATTTGTTATCCTCATTTTGCTAATAAGAAAACAGTCCCAGAGGAGTTGATGACTTGAAAGCTTGTTCTCCTTGTCAGCGGCATTTAAACTTGCCTGATTCTGTATTTAGCCCTCTTTCTGCCAAACCATATTGAAGCTAATTCATGCAATTTTGAAATGCGCATGTTGTTTAGCCATGTCTGACTCTTTGGGATCCAATTTGTTGTTGTTGTTTTTTTTTTTTTTTTTTTCTCAAAAATACTGGAGTGGTTTGCCATTTACTTCTCCAGCTCATTTTACAGACGACAAAACTGAGGCAAACAGTTAAGCAATTTGCCCAAGGCTACATGGCTAGTGAAATGTCTGAGGTTTTTTGGTTTTGCTGAACTACTCTTTGTTCCTCTCATATTAAAAATAACTCTGTTTCAAATACAAGGGACATCTCTCTGGAAGGGTTAGGGGAGCTCTCTGGATAGACTGCTGGGCCTAGAATCAGGAAGATCATTTCAAACACTCAAATTAAGGCTCAGACACTATCTATGTGACCTTAGGCATGTCACTTTTTTGCTTCAGTTTCCCCAATTGTAAAATGCAGACAATAGCAGTACCTATTTCCTTAGGTTACTGTGAGGATAAAGTAAGAAAATATAGAGTACTTAACACAGTGCTTGATTTGGGAGGTGCTATACAAATGCTTAGCCACCCTCCTCTGTAACTGTTTATATACATACACACATATATTCATACAAGTTCACATATATCCATGTTTTTCTGTAAGCCCATTGCTTTCCATATATATGAAAAATATATCCATATATATTTAATCTATCACAATTTTGCAACAGAATTTAAACTCTTTCAGAGTAGGAGTAATGATATTTTCATTTTCTCCCTGTATCCCCTCAACACAGCAGCGTTCAGCACGTAGTAGGTTCTTAACTCTTCTTGAACGACTGATTTTTTAAAAGAAAAATTAAGGAACATTGTACATTAAAAAAAACAAAACCCCAAGAGTATTATATCAACCCAAATCCCCAAATGTGCCATGAAATTTTCAAGGGTCACAAGTTTCTGGTTGAAGGTTCTTGTGTATTTTTGTGAATTGTTTCTCCAAAATCTTCTAAGCTGCTTCTGTGAAGTCTTCTGAAGTGTTCCCTAAAGTTCTGTCTCTGCTTTCATTGTCACTCTTAGAATGATCTGCTCCCTGCTTTTTGTTCTCATGATTACCTAAGGTTTCCCTTATTCCCCTACCATGCTTATCTCTTAGTACCATATCGGCTCTAATTGTTATTTTCTCTGCAGGACACTCATAGTTCTCCTGAATATCCTAAATAAAAGCAAGTGAAACCAATGAGCTCCTCTTCTAATTTGGTCAGTGGTTATATTTTTTCCAGTAGAGTCTATATTTCTAACACTGACAGGTCAGATGGGAATTTCTTCCTGTCGAGACTCAACCTTTGTTTATACCTTTGAATAAGCAGGGACCTGACCAGGAACAGTGATTGTGTCTCCTTCTGGAGGGACACAATCCTCTTACTTAAAATTTCGTTTTTATCCTAGCTGTTACTAATAATCCCAGTAACAATAACTCCCAATGATTTAAGGTGGATGTAAGCTATGGGAAAGCAAAAAGGGCTGACCTTGACAGGAAGGTGATAACTCTGACTGGCATCCTTTTTACCTGTCTCCATTAGGACAGGTATCCCTTCTCCATGTAATTATCCCCTTCTTTTTGGAATAAGAGGTTGGCAACTCACATCAATTTGCCCCCTCATTTATTTTCTTTAGGTGCTTTGTAATTGTCAAATCACTTCCAGCTCTCAGAAATCATTCTCCCTCCACCCCTTCTTTCTGAAGTCATAAGAACTTGATTGCAATTATTCTTAGGTTGGGAATGAGATAGATAAGAGATCAGAATGCTTGCTCTGGATCAGGGTGGGGAACCTGTGGCCTCAAAGCCATACGTGGCCTTCTAGGTCCTTGGGTGAGGCCTTTTGTCTGAATCCAAGTTTTATAAACAAATCCTTTTTATTAAGGGGATTTGTTCTGTAAAGTTTGGATTCAATCAAAGAGCTGCAATTGAAGACCTAGAGAGCCACATATGACCTTGAGGTTACAGGTTTCCCCAACCCTACTCTGGATTAAAAGACTACAAAGTTTAGGTGGCTAAGGTCATAGGATCATAGGATTCATTTTATCTCATCTGACACCCTTATTTTACAATTGAATAATTGATATCCAGAGAGGTTACATTATTTTCACACTGTCCTATCGGCAGAGAATCACTGATCTGGGGTTCAAACCAAAGTCTTCTTGCTCCAAATTCAGTGCTCTTTCCAATATTATCTCTCAATATTTCTTCATCCTAAAGTATTTTTCCATTTCTCTTCCTTCTCCTTCCTCTCTCCACAGATTCTTTTGTTCCTTCCTCTTGAGTTAACACCAACATTTTAGGTCTCATTAACTTGGGGAACATGTTTCCTTGGTAAACACTCTCCGCTCTTTACTTCACACTTTCTTGTCTGCATATGCTTATATATACCTTTGATAATACTTTAGTACCTGAGTTAAGTAGCAACTTATTGTTCTTTTCTTAGCCCCATATAAAACATGCTATTTTGTAGAAAAGTTATCTGACTGACTTTCCCGCTCATATTTTGAATCATCCACCAGAATCTCAGAGAATTTTAGAATAATCTATGCATCATGTGGTATAGTAGGGTCTTTCTAAAATAAGACCAAAACAAGTGCTATAAGCTAATTATTTTATCAGTCTTTGTTGAGCTGGAAGTATGTTCAGAGAAATGGGATTTGATTTGTTGTATCTGAACCTACATACTATTTAACGGTGTTACAACAGAATTCTAGTATATATGAGAATTCTCCATGCTCCTCCAAAGAAAGATAAATAAATATTACTGAGATGGAGCAACTTTTCATTTTTATCACAAAGAAAATAACTTCAAAATAGCTTGTCACCTCAAATAATGAAAGAACTAAAGAAAACCTGATTCACACCTCTTTTATTTCAGTGATAAATGTTTCACTCCCAAAACAAATTCTGAGTTTGGATGGTCATCCATTTTGATTCTACTTTTCTGTGAGAAATATTAACTCAGCCTCTCTGTCATTCATTTAGCACAGTCCAGGAAGATGCATGTTGGTGTAAAACTCAGACTCTGTGAGAGTCTGCGCATTTAGCTGTGTACTCTGTGAATAAAAATAAGTTAAAAACTCCCAAGACAAGAAATTTTTAACTTGGGAAGTCTTCACAAATGCTGGATAAAGAAGCTTTAGTGTTTCTTATTTTAGGAGAATGAAGAGGAAACTATCTGTAGTCACAAAATACCCTGGTGGTTTGCAACCTAAATTAAATATAAACCTTTAAATGTATCTTTAAGCCCCAAACATTTCAGAACAGATGTCTTCAAGATTTAAGGATAACAGTTTGTGAAGGGTATCCACTGCTTAACATTGATCTGAACTATACTTTGTTAAGTTGACCAATTCACCTGACTTATAAGAAAGTTTTATGGTTTAGATGGATTTGGAACTGGATACTATGCAGAATTAAAGTCATTTTTCATATTTCTGGGTTAAGTAGTGAGCTTTTGTAAATCAGAGGTTGAATGATCATTTTTTAAGACTTGGAAGGGACTTTTGAGTCCAGTTCCTTGACTGAAGGGTGAATGTACTTTATATCTTACTAATGAATATACATCTATCTTTCACTTGCACCTCCAAGATCAGAATACACACCAGCTTCTTAGGTACCCAATTACATTTAGACAACTCAAATTGCTAGAACATATCTTACTACCAAGTGCAACTCTTCCTCTTTACATTTTTCCCCCAGGGGTCACAACTTGTTCTGTTTTGTCTAAGTTTATAGCCTTCCAGAAGGCATCTTCTCTTTCACGTGACATTTACTTCAAATATTTTAATAAATATTTCATTCCTCTTAAGCTTTCCCTTCTCCTAGAAATAGTCATGTGTCTTCTCAAGGCATAATTTCAAATCCCCTCAACCTAATTATCATTTTCTTCTTACTATACCATAGTTTATGTGTCCTTCTCAGTATATGAAGCCCCAAATTAAACAAAATTTTGAAGATGTATGCTAAATAGTCTAATGAGTCCATCAATTCCCTCTTTTTGTATTCTACTAACCAGCACATGGTCTCTCCCTCTTAGTTTCAATGAAAGATAACTTGGATTTCTGAGTAGGGAATTGGACTTGATGTTGGGAAAATTTTGGTTCAAATTCAACCAGTTCATGTGATTATGGGGTAGGGGTTATGCACAAATTTTCTGTGCTTCAGAGTCCTCATCTATAAAATGAGAAGGCTGTTTTCAACATCTGATAAGGTATTCCATAGACATTTCAAAGACAGGGAGAAGGTAGATGGAGTGTCATGTTTGAAAGATTACAATGTCAACAGTGACACAAGATCATAGGCTATGTAAAAAGGAGCATAGAATGATAAAACCATAGAAGTAAGAAGATACCAGATTATGAAGCACTTTAAATGCCAAACTAATGATGTCATATTTGATTCTGGAGGTAGTAGGGAGACACTAGATTTCACCGAACAAGGTTACTACATGGTTATATGCTTTAGGAAGACAAACTTATCAGCAGAGTGGCAAAAGACTTGAGAAAGAGAGACTAGTTAGGTTATTTTAGTAGTCAAAGTAAAAAGTAATGAGTGCCTGAACAGAAATATTGTTATATAAGTTGAGAGAAGTAGGCCTATAAGAGGTATAGTGGAGACAGAAAAATAAGATTTGATAACAGATTAGACATGTGGGGTAATTGACAGTGAGGAGTTGAAGATAACACTTAAATTGTTAGTCTTGGTGATTGGGAGGATGGTGGTACACTTAAGAGTAATAGGCTAACTTAGAAAGGGGCGGGATTTGTTGTAAAATTAATCACCTGTTTTGAACATATTGGTTTTGAGATGCTTATAGGACAGCCAGTTCAAGGTGATTGAGTCAGTTGGAGATGTATAACTGTAGCTAAGGAGAGAGAGAGAGACACAAACACAGACACACACACACACACACACACACAGCTTTTATGGAATCATTTCCATACAGGTATTAATTAACCCCAAGGGAGTTAGTAACTCTATCAAGAGGGATAGAACAGAGTAAAAAGAAATGAGGGTCTGCTACAGAATCTTTTATGTTGTCCATAGTTAGTGGATTTGACGTAGTCATGAACAAATGAAGGAGACTGAGATGGAAAAGTCATGGTGATAGGAGGAGAACCAGGAAAGATCCATATTATAAAAATCTAGAGGGGAGAAAGCATATTTGTGTCCCATACAGCAGGAAAGACAAAGACCAAGATTGAATAAAAGTTATTAAGTCTGGCAATCTAGAGATCATTAGTAAATTTGGAAAGGGTAATTTCAATTAATAAGTTTGGAAGTTACATAGTAGAGGATTTTGATGTGAGAGGAAAGGGAGAGGAATCACAGAGCTTATGTGAATTTCTAAAGGAGTTTAACCATGAATAGGGGGGGATATATTAGACAGTAGCTTATGATGGTTATTGAATCAAGTGAAGACTTTGAAAGATGGGGCAGATTTGAAAATGATTATAAGCAGCAAGGGTCAATCCAGTAGACAGAGAGAGATTAAAGATAAAAGAGAAAGTTGGAAAGGCATTTTGAACACTTCGATGGGGCAGTAGTGAGCAGACAGGATCAAGTATGCAGGTAAAGTAATTAGGATGATTTGTCAGGAAAAAGGACTATCTCTTCATCTGCGAAAGAAGTGGAGAAGATGGTGAAGGAAGATATCTGAATGATATTAAAGAAGGGGTTGAAGATAAGGGAGAAATTTCAGTGAATGGCCTTTTTTTGTGAAGTAAAGATGAGGTCCTCAGGAGAGAAGGTAGGGATAAGGAGTGAGTGCCATGTGAGTGCCACTCAAGTGAGTGGCACTTGAGGGAAAATGGGGAAGAAAAAACATATAATAATTGAGATAGCAAATCAGTTAGAAAGGAATAGGATATTTGCTTTACAGTACTGAGTGCTCAGGTGAGATTAGAAAACAACAAAATAGTAGTGGATCTACTCATAGAAAATTTAAACTTTTTGTCAGTTATTGGTGATTTAAAGTTTCTTATTAGATCCTGTACTCAGAAAAATAATAGTCATCCCTAAAGTTAACTATGTATAACCTATTAGTGTCAATTCTACATCTTTCTAGCAAAATGACTGCCATATCATGTTTTCTAATAAATGCTTTGTCCATCATCTGTCAACTTGACTTCATTTCATTGGCTCTTTTAAAATCATGTAAATGAAATAAATAACTCTCAGTTCAGGGCTAAATTTGCTGCCTGGTTAAAGGGTCTGCGAATGTGGATAACTGTATATCCTGGTTGATAGCCATAGCAGTTGGATTCCCTACTTCTTGTTGGTTTTATTTTGACAAGGGAGACATGCCCAAAGGCCTGGAAAAGACTCATTTGAGAAAATTAGAAAATAGCTATAGCACAGACATATTTAATCCTTGTAAATGACTGTACATTTCCCAGAACAGGAAGGTGTAATGTTTATTTCCATTGTAATCTTTCTGCACAGCGTCTATCTCTCTAGATTCTAATGCTGGATTAGCAAATCTATACTACTTTTTGAATGACAGTCTAGGGGGAAGGGTTTGTATAGTCTCTTTTCTTCAAATAGATATCTTTCATGAAAGCATCAGAAATTCATAAGGCAAAGATATCTTTGACAGCAATGGAAACTTTCCAGAGGGATAAACACTAATATATCATTATACCTATATTGCAACTTCATAGACTATAGAATATCATTCTTAAATGTGTAGCCTACATTATTTTAACTACTTCATCATTATATTGAAATGAATAGTTTTCATTTGAATGAGTTTTCCTGCATAATTTAATTTTGAACATGAATAAGGAAAATGCTGTTTATGCTGCATTCCCACTCTAAGACTATAACTAGGCCCTTGGTGACTTTATTTACTTGTAAATAGAATTTAATCTGAGATTAATGGAACATAAATTCTGAGTACTTAATTCTGCATTTAGCTCATATTTGTTTTTGACTACACTTATTTATTTAACGATTTGCATAGCATTTATGCCCCTATATGCAAGTTATAGAAGATTATATTGGGTTTTGAGTTGAATCGATGTGTTTATGAATGATAATAGGTTTTCTTGTGGGTTTTCTTCCATTTAAAAAACACACATGGCATTTTTCATTTAGAGCTAAATAAAATTGTAGCTTGGTTTCCTCCAGCAAGACATTTTATGAAATTATTTTTCCTGTCTGATTATGTATTTGTATCCTTCCAAATTATATTTTGTGTTAATTTAAACTCAAATTAACACCCCTATAAAGATTAACACCTCTTAATTAATCCCCAGGGTACACATGACTCATTAGCTCATTTTGTTACAGACTCTCCTAATGATAACAAAATCATTAGTTGATATACAAATTATAAAGCATTCTCTATTTTTCTGCACTCAATATTTCTATCTAACTAATCTACATACTATTCTGCCTCTTGCCTTACTATTTCTGAGCTTTTGCTGCCATTTGTGTGTGTTGGTAATTTTTTATGTGTTTGTGTTTGGTTTGGTATCCACAGCATTTAACATAGCATCAGGCACATACTATGAAATGTTTGTTGACTATCAAGTTCTTGGGTGCTGGGGACTGCCAGAACCCATGCCTAGAAACAGAGCCTCCCAGCTCCACCTTTTGAAATCTACTTACAGCTCAACACCCAATTTAAGTACAACCTCTATGAAGCTGTTCATATTTCAACCAGAAGGAAGCAACTCTTTTCTTTTCATAGTTTTCATATTACATTAACTTCTTCTATTCACTTATTATATTCCATTCTCAGAATTGTTATGTGTGTGTATATGTCATCCTACAGTCCCTGAAGATTAGTTCAAAAACTCCTTGAGGTCACTGGCTGTGGGTACTCACTCAATGTTTATTAAAGTAAGTATTTTCATTCTTGATTTAAGATAATAGTTTTTTTTTTCTGTTTCATAATAATTTTAAAAAATGTCTTGGTTGTAAAATAACAAAAGGCAGATGAATCAGGGAAAAACCATAGCTATTATGGATGTAGTTACTCAAATTTGATTTTCTAAAGATCAGTCAATACTATCACCTTTGCAGAAAGGAAGACATTGCAAAATGACTTTTTTTTTTAAGGAGGTCCTCTAATATTGAAAACTTTTAATTAAATGAATATTGCTATGTACCACTTAAATCTTCAATCATCTAAAATAAATCTTTTAAAGTTAAATGGGCCACTTTTAGCCAAGGGGACCAGGAAGAATGTCTAATTAAGGAAGATGATTTTACTTTTGTCTTTCAAAAGGTCCATAATAGTATCTGATATGGATACTCTTTCCATTAACACAATTATGTATACTTTACGATTAAATAGAAAATTTTAATGAGAAATTGGGAGCAAAAAAGCCACCATTGAGCAGATAAGGCTGCAGTCACAGGTAATGACTCTCCACTTGCATCTGACAATGACAGTGAGACTATTATTTAGTAGAAGGATATGTTAACTTAGTGAAATGTCACAAGAAGTTTGTCCCCAATGGATGGATACTTGGGTATAGCAATCCACATGTCCACTTTAATGAAATCACACATTTTTTTAAAAGTTTTAAAAATATATTGAGGCTAGTGGACCTGTGATCTCAACATGTAGATGTTCCTCCCCATCATGAACATTTTGACCAATTAGTCAAAAAAAAACATTCATTAAGCAGCAGCTTCTATATAGTAGGCACTATACTAAGTGGAGGGCATACAAAGAAAAGTCAAAGACGGGCCCTGCTGTCAAGCAAGGAATGCACAGTCTAGTGGGATATAGCATGGAAACAATGTAAAAACATTTTCTAAGTATATATATATATACCTATGTATACACACATATATTCATTTATACATACATATATATTCAATGAGGGAAGGTAATAGCATCAATGGGGATAGGGAAAGGTTTCTTGTAGAAGTTGTATTTTAAATGGGACTTCAAGGAAGTTGAGAAAGCAAAGAGGTAGAAAGGAGGAGGGAGAATATCCTGGTCATGGAAATACTCAGGGAAAACACATAGAGTTGGGAGATGGATTGTCTTGCATGAGGAACAACAAGGAGGACAGTATCACTGGATCACAGATTAGGTGGGGGTAAGTAAATTGTAAGAGACCACATCATGAAGGGATGAAGACTTGAGTTTGATTTGGGTAAGGAGGATGGTCAGACTTCTTTAGGAAAATTATTTTGGCTACTGTGTTGATAATGGATTGGAATGTAGACACTTGAGTAAGAGACCAATTAAGATGATAATCCAGGCAAAGGGCCTAATCTAGGCTGGATGGTTGTATGAGTGGAGAGAAAGAAATATAACAATGACAACCACAACCCAAAACATAATTTTTATTTAGAATTTAAACAAATTCTATATAAATGACCATTACTAAAACATAATATAATAGAAGCAGAGAATTTTATATGAAATTTTGTATCACTATTGTTTTCAACTCACTTTTCTTTTAGAGATATAATAAATTCTATGTGAAAATTTCAAATTTGTCCTATTTATTTATGTCTTTCTGGCCTTTTTTTTCTATGCATTAAAAAAAAGTTTTAATAACTTTCTTTCTTCTTTTCTTTCTTGTTTTCCTCCTCTATCTACCTCCCTCCACCCCACATAGAGAGGGGCAGGAATCTTTGATTTCTGATCAGTACATCTCTATTTAATTTTCTGTGATCAGCCTACCACTCCATAATTTTCAAGCCTACTTCTTTTGCCAAAAATTCATAGACATGTCAAATAGAGATCAAGCATAGACAATTTCCACCTACATATTTTTCTGAAAGAAATTCCAAACCACCCAGATAAAGGATGTTAATGAAATAACTTATGTACATAGAGGTAACATTCCCCATGGCATAACCAGCACCTCCACAAATATTGTTTTACATGTGTATGCATGTGGGGATACAATTTAAAGAACCCACACATATTGTATAGAACCACAGAGTAGGAAACACTAATTTGAGAAAAAAAAAGTGAGGGCAGTCTCCCTGGAATCCCAAATATTTACTGAGTGTGTTGGAGACACCAGCGGCTATGATTGGGGTGGGTGGAATATGAATGGGACAACCCTAGTGCTGTTTGAATACTAATTTGTTGAGAGAAATGAAAATAATATAGCTCACAAAATGCAAATAACCTAATGCTTAACAAAACTACAAAGGAAAGACTGACTGCATGACAATATCCTTACTTCCATAATTTCTATTTCTTATAGACTTCACAATTATCTGTAATATTCATTAGTAACAATAGCATATTATAATAATGCTAAGACTAATGAAAAAGAATGCATCATTATCAATAAAAAAATGAAGGTCTTGAGACAGTTTCTCAATGACAATCTTTAGGTCTAAGCATTTACTCCCAGAAGCAGAAAACATAGATGACATTGATTCCATCTGCCAACTTTCTGTGTACTCAAGAGAAAATCATTCAATTGTTTTTTTCAAACCAATTTATCTCCACTTATGAATCTGAATCACTTATGTTTCAGAACCCCTATTTTTCCATCATATGTTAGGTTAATTTGTAACTTTCTAGGGAATTCTGAGGAATGTCTAGTACATGACCACAGAGGTATAGTCAGGTAATATCACTACTATTCATATCCTCATTTCAAATTGAACTTTGGCTATATCTACATACAGGCTAGCCACTGGGGAATTTAGTGGTGAGTTTGAAGAAAAATGGAAAACAGCACAGTAATTGTCAAGCCTAATTGGGCAATTGACAGATGTGCAAAGGGCATAGAAGCAGAGCCAAAATATACAGATGTTTCTGTACAACTGCTAGAAATCTACACCATGCAATGAATGAAGCACATGCTCAGTGACTAATGTATCCTTTGTATAATTGGCATTGCAGAGATTTGATGGAAAGAGTTTTATCTTTTAGGATGCTATGGTGTGAAGCTGAAATACTGGGGGAAAATATGGGCAGTATAACCAGCACTAAATGTGGGCAATATGACCAGCAAGAATGTTTAGAAAAGAATTCCATTTGAAAATTGCACGTGGAAAACATATGAATTATAATAGGGTTGTTTGTAGGTAACACTTTATAATTAAATGAATTAAGTGATCTCCAAAATTAGTTCACTTAAAGCATTTGGGGTATAGGGAAAGGAAGGGAATATGCATTTATTAAGCACATACTTTGTGCCAGGTCCTGTGCTAAGTACTTTAAAATGCTACTTCATTTGTTCATCAAAACCTCACATATAGTAGACTCTATTACACACACACACACACACACACACACACACACACACATATATAATATATGATTTTTTTCTAATTCACTTATTTTCAGTTTTCAATATTCACCTCCACAAAATTTTGAATTTCATATTTTCTCCCCATCTCCCACCCACCCCAGGACAGCACGTATTTTGATTAGCCTGTCCTCCAATCTACCTTCCCTTCTATCAACCCATCCCCATTTATCAACTTCCATTCTATTTTCATGTAGGGCAAAATAGATTTCTATACCCCATTGTCTATATTATATTTCCTAATTGTATGTAAAAACAATTTTTAACATTCATTTTTAAAGCTTTGAGTTTCACAATCTCTTCTGCCCCACTCCTCATCCACCCTGATTGAGAAGGCAAGCAATTTGATACATTTTGTACATGTGTAGTCATGGTAAACACTTCCATAACAGTCATGTTGTGAAAGATTATATTTCCCTCTATCCTGTTCCACCCTCCATTTATTTTATTCTCTCCTTTGACTTGTTCCTCTGCAAAAGTGTTTGCTTCTGATTACACCTTCCCCCAATCTGTTGTCCCTTCTACTCTCCCCCCTTTCTTATCTCCCCTGCTTTCTTATAGGGCTAAATAAACTTCCATATCTAATTGAGCATGTGTATTATTCCCTCTGGAAGACAAATCTACTGAAGGTAAGGCTCACTTAACCCCTCTCATCTCCCCCCTCTTCTCCTCCATTGTAAAAGCTCTTTCTTGCCTCCTTTATGTAAGATGATTTATTACATTCTACTTCTTCCTTTCTCTTTCTCCCAGTACATTTCTCTGAACACAATTTTATTTTTTAGATATCATTCTTTCATATTCAGCTCACCCTGTTCATCTCTCCCTCCCTTCCTCCTTCCGTCTCTCTCTCTCCCTCTCTCTCTCTCCCCCCTCTCTCACCATATACACATACATACCCTCTCTCTCTCTCTCTCTCCTCTCTATATATATATATATATATATATATACATACTTATATACATGAATATACACATATAAATATATGTACATATAAATACACATATACATATAAACACACATATACATATAAACACACATATATATGTATATATGTGTGTATATCTATCTATCTATCTATCTATCTATCTATCTATCTATCTCTCAACTCTCTCCAACCACCATAATACTAGAAAGGTCTCATGATTTACAAATGTCATTTTTCCATTTAGACATGTAAACAGTACAACTTTAATAAGTGCCGTATGGTTTTTCTTTCCTATTTACCTCTACATGCTTCTCTTGATTCTTGAATCTGAAAGTCAGATTTTCTTTTGAGCTCTAGTCTCTTCAATAAGAATGCTTAGGAAGTCTTCTATTTCATTTGTTTCATTTTTTTCCCCTGATGTATTACTCAGTTTTGTTGGGTAGGTGATTCATTTAATCCTATGTCCTTTGACCTCTGAAATATCATATTCCAAGCCCTTTGATCCCCTAGTGTAGAAGCTGCTAAATCTTGTTATCTTTGTGTTATCTTTATTGTGGCTTCGCAATAGTTCAAATGTTTCTGCCTGCTTGTAATAATTTCTCCTTGACCTGAGAACTCAAGAATTTGGCTACAATATTTCAAGGAGTTTTCCTTTGGGGATTTCCTTCAGGAGAGGAAGTGTTCTTAACATTCCTCCCTTCTCTTAGCTCCATCTTATCTTTTTGTAGGGCAAGATAACTTTCTATACCCCATTAACTGTATTTCTTATTTCCTAATAGCAAGAACAATACTCGACAGTTGTACCTAAAACTTTGAGTTCCTATTTCTCCCCATCCCTCCCTTCCCACCCATTCCCTTTGGGAAGCAAGCAATTCAATATAGGCCATATCTGTGTAGTTTTTCAAATGATTTCCATAATAGTCATGTTGTGTAAGACTAACTATATTTCCCTCCATCCTATCCTGTCCCCCATTTCTTCTGCTCTCTCTTTTGACCCTGTCCCTCCCCAAGAGTGTTGACTTCTAATTGTTCCTTACTCCCATTGGCCCCCTTCCATCATCCCCTTTACCCTGATTATCCCCTTTTCCCCCATTTTCCTGTATTGTAAGATAGGTTTTCATACCAAAACGAGTATGCATTTTATTCCTTCCTTTAGTCGAATGTGATGAGAGTAAGCTTCATGTTTTTTCTCTCACCTCCTCATTTTTTCCCTTCACTGAAGTCTTTTACTTGCCTCTTTTATGAGATAATTTGCCCCATTCTGTTTCTTCCTTTCTTCTCCCAATACATTTCTCTCACCCCTTACTTTCATTTTTTTAAAGATATGATCCCATGCTATTCAGTTCACCCTGTGCTTTCTGTCTGTCTGTGTGTGTCTGTATGTGTGTGTGTAATCCCACCAATTACCCAGATACTGAGAAAAATTTCAAGAGTTACAAATATTGTCTTTCCATATAGGAATGTAAACAGTTCAACTTTAGTAAGTCCCTTACGATTTCTCTTTCTTTGCTGTTTACCTTTTCATGCTTCTTTTGATTCTTGGGTTGGAAAGTCAAATTTTCTTTTCAGCTCTGGTCTTTTCATCAAGATTACTTGAAAGTCCTCTATTTCATTGAGAGACCATTTCTTCCCCTGAAGTATTATACTCAGTTTTGCTGGGTAGGTGATTCTTGGTTTGAGTCCTAGTTTCTTTGACTTCTGGATTATCCTATTCCACACCCTTTGATCCCTTAATGTAGAAGCTGCTAGATCTTGTGTTATCCTGATTGTACTTCCACAATACTGGAATTGTTTCTTTCTAGCTGCTTGCAATATTTTCTCCTGGACCTGGAAACTCTGGAATTTGGCCACAATGTTCCTAGGAGTTTCTCTTTTTGGATCCCTTTCAGGAGGTGACTGGTGGATTCTTTCAATATTTATTTTGCCTCCTGGTTCTAGAATATCAGGGCAGTTTTCCTTGATAATTCCATGAAAGTTGATGTCTAGGCTCTTTTTTTTTGATCATGGCTTTCAGGTAGTTCCATAATATTTAAACTGTCTCTCCTGGATCTATTTTCCAGGTCAGTTGTTTTTCCAATGAGATATTTCACATTATCTTCCATTTTTTCATTCTTTTGGTTTTGTTTTGTGATTTCTTAGTTTCTTAGAAAGTCATTAGCTTCCATCTGTTCCATTCTAATTTTGAGAGAACTATTTTCTCCAGTGAGTTTTGAACCTCCTTTTCCATTTGACTAATTCTACTTTTTAAAGCATTCTTCTCCTTGTTGGCTTTTTCAACCTCTTTTGCCAGTTGCATTTAGCCTATTTTTCAAGGTGTTATTTTCTTCAGCATTTTTTTGGGTCTCCTTTAGCAGGGTATTGACCTGTTTTTCATGCTTTTCTTGCAAATCTCTCATTTCTCTTCCTAGTTTTTCCTCCACCTGTCTAAATTGATTTTCAAAATCCTTTTTGAGCTCTTCTATGACCTATGACCATTGAATATTTATTTTGGATGTTTGGGATACAGAAACCTTGACTTTTATGTCTTTCCCTGATAGTAAGCACTGCTCTTCCTCATCAGAAAGGATAGGAGAAGATATCTGTTCACCAAGAAAGTAACCTTCTATATTCATTTTTTTATCCCCTTTTGTGGGCATTTTCCTAACCAGTTACTTGACTTTTGGGTCTTTTGTCAAGAGTAGGGTATACTCTGGGAATCTGTAAGATCTCAGTTCCCCTGAGTGCATACTCCCCTGAGTGTATGCACAATCGGGTGCATACACTGGTCTGGGAGCAGGGAGAGATTTATGTGCCCAGAATCTTAGCAAAGTTTCCTCTCCACAGCCACCTAGCCTCCAATTCTGCCAAGCCAGCACTGGGGGGTTGAGATTCAGTTAAGCTGTGGGGGGAGGGTCACCATCAGTGCGAGACAAAGACCAGTTCCCTCAGGACCTCGATGCAGGGCTGAGGTAAGAATGGGCCGCTCAGTGCCCCCAGGGGTTTTAGGATCCAACAATGGATGTGGGCTGCTGTGGGAACTGCTGCCTGCCCAATGTGGCCTCCATCTCTGCTGCCTAAGCACAGAGCTATGGGTAGGCCTTTCTCTCTTCCTAGCCAGCTAAAAAACCCTGTCACTGACCTTTGGCACCTGTGGGTTGTGGGATCTGTAAACCTGCTGCTGTTGCGACTGGGGATTCCACAATGGGGGATTCCACCCCGGGGTGTCCTCCTCCCAGAGTCGCACACAGCCAAGGCTGGGCTGGGCTCCGCTCCACTTCTGGTACAACAGACATTTCCCATGGGCTTTCAGGTCACCCTGGGCTGGAGATCTCCTCCACTCTGTTGTTCTTCACTTCTGCTACTCCAGAATTTGTTGAGAGTACCTCTCTAGGGGTATTTTATGGGCTGTGTGGGGAGAAACTGTATATGTCTATCTTTCTCTCCACCATCTTGGCTCCACCCCCCCATTCTGCTTTTTAAGGCATTCTTCTCATTGACTTTTTGGACCTCTTTTGCCGTTTAGGTTAGTCTAATTTTAAAAGTGTTATTTTCTTCATCATTTTTTGGGGTCTCTTTTAGCAATCTGTTGACTTGTTTTTTTTCATAATTTTCTTGTATCATTCTCATTTTTCTTCCCAATTTTTCCTCTACTTCTCTTACTTGATTTTCAAAGTCCTTTTTGAGCCTTTCAATGTCCTGGGGCCAATTCACATTTTTCTTGTAGGCTTTGGATCCAGGAGTTAGCTTTATTGTCTTCTTCTCTTTGTATCCCTTGATATTTCTTTTCGCCAACTGCATAAGAAAATACCTTTCCATGGAGAAAGCAACAATCTATAGTCTATTTTTTCTTCCCTTTTGCTCATCTTCCCAGTCAATAACTTGGCCTCTGAGCTCTTTGTTAAGTGGAGGGCTCCATAATCAGCCTCCTTTTCTGCAGTGGCTGCTACAGACCTAGGTCCAGGGCCTAACTGGGGCTGGGAATAGGACCTGACCAAATTTCCCTCTCAGCCAGGTGAGAGACTCTTCCCATTAACCTTCTAAACTATCTTTGGCATTTGTGGATTAAGAAGTCTGGAAACCACTGCAATTGCTGTCCCTCAAGGCCTGCTCCAGCTCTGTCTGTACTGGTGCAGTACATTCTAAACTGTGCTCCTCTACAAATCCTATGTTATAGACCCTTCCTGTCGACCTTACAGATTGTCTTGGGCTAGAAATTTGCTTCAGTCTGTCATTTTGTGGCTGCTGCTGCTGTAGAATTTGTTTAGAGTCATTTTTACAGATTTTTTTAATGGGCTTTGGAGCTCTCCTCAAGCAAGTTCCTGCTTTTCCTCCACCCTCTTGGCTCTGCCCCTTGATTTTCTTTTTGGTAGGCTCTATTATTAATTTTTCCATTTTTAAAATAGAGAAAACTGAAGCATACAGAGGTTACTGACTTGCTCAGTGTTACATAGCTAGTAAGTGTTTAAGGCATGATTTTTTACTCAGGTTTTCTGACTTCAGGCCCAGTATTTTGTATAATATGCATTTATACATATTTTATATACCACCTAACTACCCCACAATAGGTATGATTACCTGATAAAAAGGATGATCAGAAGGGATGTAATATCTATCTTCAAGATTTTGAAAATTTGTCATGGGGAAGAAGATTGAGACTTGTACTTTTGGGCCCCAGAATGAAGAAAAAGAACATATAGGTGGAAGATGCATAGAGGAAAATTTAGCTTCTTTTTGATGCTTCACTTGATATTAATAAATATTGAACAATGTTGCATCTATGATTCTATCGTTAAAACTCTGCTTTATAGACATGGCAATGTATAGTTTCTTAAATATAAAAATCTTCCTTAATCCTTCTCCTGAATCTTTGTTCACATTGTAGTCTCTAAAAGGAATGCTTTCTCTCGTTTCTTTTTCTTTTTTAGTTAACTCAGTTCTGCCCATACTTCAAGTCCTAGCTAATGTGTCCTCTTCCAGCTATGATGACCTAGATATTTTTCTAATCCATTTTGTACTCCCCATTTTTCTTAAGTTCCTTTTTGCCTATTCTGTAAATTTTTTACTTAATCATATTGTAGGAGCCTCAAATGTAATTTGTTCAATATCATTTTTCAACATGAAGGCTAAATATTGAATTAAGTTATTTTTTAGTTACCTCATCTTTAAAATCAGGATAATTTAAAGATTATTCTACTTTGAAAATATAAAGTTTCACATAAGGATCATGTTCTTATTACTAAAATGATGGCGGGGGAGTGGAATTGTGAGTTGAAAAATGACACTGATCATGTCTGATCAGCATAAGGTTAGTGCCAGTAATACAGCTTTAGCAAAAAAAAAAAAAGACATATCAAACAGTCTGAGAAGAAATTCAGTATAAATTGTATTAATGCCATTAATCTTAAAACGTTTTAAAGGGTCCAGATGCCCACAATCGACTCTATATAAAAACTCCATATATGTTCATATCCTCATCTATAAAGTTAGATTAACCTAGATAGATGGCATATATTATGATCATTCTAGTACATTATAATTTCCAAGATTCTGTCTTTTCTATAATAAGACAATCATTATTCATAATTTGTTGAAACCACTTTAGTCAAATTTATTGTTTTCGTAAAGTTTTCTTTTGCGTAATACCATTATCTCATCAATATAGTGAAATTTTAGGATGGGAAAATCCCTTCAGCAATGTTGATTGGCTGTTATTTTCTAAATTAAAGTGTTTGGCTATTAGTTGACTGTTGCAATGAGAGGTGAAATTACTTGACCCTCTGGCCTTAGGAAAAGAACTTGAACATATAGGAGTCTTCTGGATTAAGTCCAATGATCTATGCACTTTGCCATGTTGACTATTCTTAGATATCTGTGATCTAAATATATGTGTATACACACATATATGTAAGAGACATGTATATATACATATATGTACATAAATTATACATACACATAAATACATTCTTCACTGTATATCTCCATTATTTCAGTTTTATTCTATGTTAAATGAGATTTTTGTGAGCAAATTTGTAAGCCTAAACATCAACCAATATTATAGAAAATACATGTGATATTTATTCTAAAATACCTATCTAAAATTACTATTGGAAGCACAATTGATTCATAATATACAATAAGTACAAAATAAACACTGTACATGTGTATGGGTTGGCTATAAATGGGTCAAGATTCCAGTCTTCTTTATGCTCAAAATGTTCTCTAGATACATGTTAACAAACAACATAGAAAGGAAGAAGGCCAGTATGGTACCTTTGTATATTATGAAGTTTAATTCTAATCATACCACATGATACTACACTGCTACATGATAGGAACATCAGGGAGTTAATATACTAGAGGAGAAACATAGCTGATTTCAAAGCCAGGAACATTTATCATCAAATGTCACCTATTACTGTGTGACACAGAGATAGTAACTTACCCTCTCAATGCTCCCAGGAAATTTTCTACACCTAAAATTTTAGAGCATTTTTGATTTGCATTGGTTAAAAGAGGGTCCTTATTGGGTCTTCCTCCACTTCAAAGAAAGCACAAAAATGGTTCGTGTATGTATATTAGGTCTAAAAAATTAGTTATTTTTTGAAGAATAAGTAGAAATTCATCAAAAAGAAAGGGAGGAAGATGATTATATAAACAGCCTCATCAAAGGCAAAAAAAATATGAGAGCTAGAACACTTTCTGGGAACAGACAATATTCCCATTTGGCTACCACATAGTGTGAGTATAGGACAATAATGTGTGATCAGTCTGGAAAACCAGGTGGCACCACAATTGTAGAGTGTTATGAATGCAAGGCAAAGGACTTTTATGTTTACTCTGTATTTTTTGATGGGAACCACTGGGGATTTTAAAGAGATCTTTATGTGACGAAGAATATTCTGATAATGATATGAATGATATACTGTCATAGAAAATATAGACAGTATGAGAAGGAGTGTGCTAACTGACTCTCAGGCAGTGCTTTATGTTTTGCAAAATCTTTTACATATATTATTTAATTTGATCCTTGTAATATCCTCTATGAGAGATGAGAAAACTGAGGCTGTGTTTTCCTCTCTAAGGTCACACAGCCAGGTAAAGTTTGAAATCGTCTTCACAATGGCAGATGCAGCACCCTCTGCACAATTCCATACTTTTTCTTATGGCTGTAACAGTGAGATGAGATGATTACTTATTTGGTATGTTATGATAATTTTATGATTTTTATGACTATTATTACATGATTTTCTCTGAAGAAGGAGAAAATTCCCCCCTAATATTGAGATCACAGGAATAGCCAGTGCTGTTCAAAGAGATAGAAATAGAGAGAGAGAGAGAAATTGAACTCTTGTAGATAAGGGAATACATAAAAGATCTATAATTCATTAGCATAGGGAAATAGTAGTGTGGAAATTCCCTATACCAGTGATGAAGAACTTTGCAAACATTGTTTGACTTAACAGATACAGTCTAGGGAATTTCATTAGAGTACATAGAAGTTGAATGGCTTTCCTAGAATCATACAACGAATAAGGTTCAGAGGAGGAATTTGAATCCAGGTGTCCTTGATTTGAAGCCCAGTGCTCTGTCCACTATGACATTATTTCTTTAGCATTGGCAAATGAAATTATAATAAATTGCAACAGTCAGAGAAAAGACTGATGTGAAGAGTATATTCTCTTTGCAGAGTAAGAGAGGGAGCATTTCTGTAACTTTGCTCATTTTCTCAATGCCTCTGCCAGCAAATTGTGGCAAGGAAGATGTCATGGTTGCAGCTGTCTTTGAAATCTACAAGACATAACTGGTATCTTCTAGCAGATGCCAGTCTCATGACTGGAGACTGCTACTTTAAAATATGTACAACATCTTAGAAGATCAGTAATTATTAGTTTTCACAATTTCAATATCTCTACAGAACTCTTGAACTCTGTGAATATTTCCGTTAGACCCTTATGAATTGTTCATATTGTTATTGGTACATCTTACTGGATTATACACTGCACAAGAGCAAGAAATACTTCACCCTTTCCATAATTCATAGTACAACTCCTAGTGTAAAGTGGGAAAGGTAAATAAATGTTTGAGGGATTGAGTCTGAGGTTCCTGACTTTATCCATGTTTGCTAATAGAAAAACTGAGACAATAAAAGCTTTCTTTGTATATACACATATGTGTATGTATGTATGTGTGTGTGTGTGTGTGTATGTGACAATTTACTGGCAGAGGTGGGATTAAAAAATAAAGAGTTCTCAATCCTTAGGTTTGTGGATTTTCTGGTGCATTATATCCAAAGGTGCTTCATATATTTGTAATTATTATGCTATTTCTGGCTTACAATGGAATATAGCCTTGGGCTAACACTGTCAGTATATTTGAATAGAAATATTGAACATTTATTTTCCTCAGAATTTAAATATTGTAATTATGAAGAGACATTTTCTCAAAATATTTCTCAGTTGTTATGACCTATATCTTTGTATATATTCTTGTCTTTTAACAAAAATACATGAGTATTTTAATTGCAATATTTCATTTCAGAATTTGAAAGATTAATATAAAATTACTTGTGCCTCTTCATATAACTTTTATTTATCTTTATTTTGCAAAAGAAGGTTTAATATCCATGGTTTACTTACATAGTAGACCTCCACATAACCTATGTCTACAGAGGCCAAAAATCTGGTAGCTTTTCTGATTAGATGTATTTGTTATGGTGTCTATTGAACTAGAATGAAAAGATATCCTATGGAGTTAGCTTTGAATATGGCAAAGACCTGTATATTGTAAAGATTTTTTTAATAGGGATTTACTAACTGCTAATTATGTACTAGGCACTGTGCTAAGAGGTTTACAAATATCATTTCATTTTGCTCTCACAATAACCCTGTGAAGGAGGTGCTACAATAATCTTCATTTTACAGATGAGAAACCAAGGAAACTAGGAGTTAAATGACTTGACTAGGGTCCTACAGATAGTACCATTTTGAGGACAAATTTGAACTCAGATTTTCTTGACTTCAACTTCAGGACTTTATCCATGGGGCCACCTATTTACCTCTAGTAAGGAAGACTGAGGTTTTCCTGACCTTCTGCAAGGCCCCTCTTACTTTATTAATTGACCCTCAAAATGGCTTAAACTGAGGACAAATCATTTCATTAAAAAGTTAGAAAGGTTGTAATAACTTGTGGACACAGAGAGCATACCACATGACCTGAATTCTCATAACAATGCTGTGGTAAGTTATACAAATGTTATTTCCATTTTATGGATGTGTATATCCCAAGAACCTCTTAATAGAAAGAAGTAAAACTGAAATTAGAATTCAGATCTTCTGATTCTAATGTCCTTTGTTTTACTCCATCTTTGTTTTCTTTCCCTGCAAGGACCTTGTCACAATTTTACATTTAAATAAGCATTATTAGCAAACTGAAGAAAATTGAAGATATATTTTTTAGAACTTTCAGGTATAAGGGTGTTTTAAAAACATAGCTCAAAGAATTTAATCACAATTGGAAAGCCATTATGGTAAGATTTGTCACTGTTTTCTCTCAAGTTGACAATGACTATTATACAAATAAATAGGCAATTATTGGCATTTTAATGTAGGTTCAAATTTTTGCGTTAATCTGACTGCAGCTTCCTAGCTGACATTTTCCCTTTCCCCTTTTCTATCTCAGCGTTTTCCAAGGAGGTAAAATAGATTTACCATTTGAATAAAACAATTGAGCTCAACAAGAATTAAGTGATGGGAGAATATTCATTCATTAGCTTGGTTACATGAAAAATACATTATTTTGTATACAACAGAGGTTTTTCTTCTTTTTTAGATACTCATTGAAATTGAGGTTCATTTTTTTTCTTGGAATGCCTAGATTACATTCTTACTTTTCTTTTTTTAAATGTTTATTTATTTTTAGTTTTCAACATTTTGAGTTTCAAATTTTTTCACCATCTCTCCTCTCCCCCCACCCCATAATGCCTTGCATTCTGATTACCCCTTTCCTTAATATGCCTTCCCTTCTATCACACTCCTTTCCGTTTTCCCTATCTTCTCTCTTTTCTTGTAGGGCAAGATAGCTTTCTCAACCCCATTACCTGTATTTCTTATTTCTCAGTTGTATACAAAAACAATTCTCAACATTTGTTCTTAATACTTTGAATTCCAGCTTCTTTACCATCCTCCCTCCCCACCCATTCCCATTGAGAAGGCAAGCAATTCAATATAGCCTGTGTATGTGTAGTTTGGTGACAGACTTCCATAATAGTCATGTTGTGTAAGACTAACTATATTTCCTTCCATCCTAGTCTGCTCCCCATTTATTCTATTCTCTCTTTTGATCTTGTCCCTCCCCAAAAGTGTTTACTTCCAATTACTCCCTTCTTCCATTTGTCCTCTCTCCTATCATCCCCCTCACCCCACTTGTCCCCTTCTCCCCTACTTTTCTGTAGTGTAAAATAGATTTTCATACCAAATTGAGTGAGCATGTTATTCCCTCCTTAAGCCAAATGTGAAGAGAGTAAACTTCACTTTTTCCCTTTCACCTCCTCCCTTTTCTCAAACTCCATTCAACCTTCCTGTCTCTTTTATGAGTGATAATTTGCCCATTCCATTTCTCCCTTTCTCCTCCCAATATATTCCTGTCTCACCTCTTAATTTTTTATTTTTTTTAGGTATCATTGCTTCTTATTCAACTCACACTGTGCACTCTGTCTATATGTGTGTGTGTGTGTGTGTGTGTGTGTGTGTGTATGTGTGCATATAATCCCTCCAACTACCCAAATACCAGGAAAAGTCTCAAGACTTACAAATTTTATCTTTCAGTGTAGGAATGTAAGCAGTTCATTTTTCTTTTTTTTTTTAATGTAAATTTATTTATTTAAATTTTTACATTCATTTTCACAAAATTTTGGGTTCCAAATTTTCTCCTCTCCCCCCACCCCAATACACTGAGCATTCTAATTTTCCCTATCACCAATCTGCCCTCTCTTCTATCATCCCTCCCTTCTCTTGTCCCCATCTTCTCTTTTCTCCTGTAGGGCCAGATGACTTTCTATTCCCCATTAACTGTATTTTTTATTTCCTAGTAGCAACAACAATACTCAACAGTTGTTCCTAAAACTTTGAGTTTGAAATTCTCCCCATCCCTCCCTCCCCACCCATTCCCTTTGGGAAGGCAGACAATTCAATATAGGCCCTATCTGTGTAGTTTTGCAAATGACTTCGATAATAGTCGGGTTGTGTAAGAATAACTGTGTTTCCCTCCATTCTATCCTGCCCCCCATTGTTTCTATTCTGTCTTTTGATCCTGTCCCTCCCCAAGTGTTGACTTCTAATTGCTCCCTCCTCCGATTACCCTCCATTCCATCATCCCCGCCACCTTGCTTATCTCCTTCTCCCCCACTTTCCTGTATTGTAAGATAGGTTTTCATACCAAAATGAGTGTGTGTTTTATTCCTTCCTTTAGTCGAATGTGATGAGGGTAAACTTCTTGTTTTTTTCTCAGCTCTCCTCTTTTTCCCTCCACTAAAAAGTCTCCTGCTTGCCTCTTGAATGAGATATAATTTACCCCATTCCATTTCACCCTCTTTCCTTCCACTACATTTCTCTCTCACCATTTACCTTACCCCATCCTATTCAATTCACTCTGTGCTCTCTGTCTCTGTATGTATGTGCATGTGTGTATGTTTGTGTGCGTGCATGCATGTACGTGTGTGTGTATGTGTGTTTGTGTTGTCCCACCAACTACCCAGATAGTGAAAAGTTTTTAAGAGTTACAAATATTGTCTTTCCATGTAGGAATGCAAACAGTTCTCTTCTGGTAAGTCCCTTAAGACTTCTCTTTGCTGTTTCCTTTTTCATGCTTCTTCTCATTCTTGTGTTTGAAAGTCAAATTTTCTTTTCAGCTCTGGTCTTTTCATCAAGAATGCTTGAAAGTCCTCTGTTTCATCGAAAGACCATATTTTCCCCTGAAGTATTATACTCAGTTTTACTGGGTAGGTTATTCTTGGTTTGAGTCCTAGTTCTTTTGAATTCTGAAATATCCTATTCCACGGCCTTCGATCACTTAATGTAGAAGCTGCTAGATCTTGAGTTATCCTGATTGTATTTGCACAATACTGGAATTGTTTCTTTCTAGCTGCTTGCAATATTTTCTCCTTGACCTGGGAATTCTAGAATTTGGCCACAATGTTCCTAGAAGTTTCTCTTTTTGGATCTCTTTCAGGTGGTGATCGATGGATTCTTTCAATACTTATTTTGCTGTCTGGTTGTAGAATATCAGGAGAGTTTTCCTTGATAATTTCATGAAAGATGATGTCTAGGCTCTTTTTATGATCATGACTTTCCAGGTAGTCCTATAATTTTTAAATTGTCTCTCCTGCATCTATTTTCCAGGTCAGTTGTTTTTCCCATGAGATATTTCACATGCCATTCCATTTTTTCATTCTTTTGGTTTTGTTTTATGATTTCTTGGTTTCTCAGAAAGTCATTAGCCTCCTTGTGTTCCATTCTAATTTTGAGAGAACTATTCTCTTCAGTGAGCTTTTGAACCTCTTTTTCCATTTGGCTAATTCTGCTTTTGAAAGCATTCTTCTCATTGGCTTTTTGAACCTCTTGCCAATTGAGTGAGCCTATTTTTCAAGGTGTTATTTTCTTCAGCATTTTTGGGGGCCTCCTTTAGCAGGGTATTGACCTGTTTTTCATGCTTTTCTTGCATCTCTCTCATTTCTCTTCCCAGTTTTTCCTTCACCTGTCTAACTTGATTTTCAAAATCCTTTTTCAGCTCTTCCATGGCCTGAGCCCACTGGATATCCACCTGGGATGTCTGGGATACAGAGGCCCTGACCTCCACATCTTTCCCTGATGGTAATAATTGTTCCTTGTCATCAGAATTGAAAGGCAAGAACATCTGTACCCCATCAAAGTAGCTTTCTATAGTCTTATTTTTCTTCCCTTTTCTGGGCATTTTCCCAGCCAGTTATTTGATTTCTGAGATTCCTGTACACCCCCGCCTAAATCCACCCAGCTAGTGCTTGGGGTCTGAGATTCAAATGCTGCTTCCCAGTCTCAGGGCTATCCGTGGCAGGAGCGGCTACTGTTCAATGTGAGCTTAAGTTCTGGTGGCAGGGCTGCCTCCCAGGCTCACTTCCCTCAGGGGGTTTATGCAGAGACCTTTGGTAATGCCCCTGAACTTCTTCCTGCTGCTCCGGGAGTCCCGGGCTACCACTGCTGCCTCTGCTGCTGCCACTGCCTCCCGAGGGGGCCCAAGTCCTGGAAACACCCCAATCCCCTCTCGGCCAGCCCAGAAGTCTCTCTCACTGACCTGAAGCACCTGTGGGTGGAGGGACTTTCGAGGCCACCGGAGATTCTGTCCCTGAAGCCTGCTCGGATCTGCTCCTCTGAGGCCACATAGCCAGGGCAGCACAGGGGTGGGCTCCGCTGTCTGGAGCGTGATGGACCCCTGGGGACAGCTTTCCAGGGCTCTCTGGAATGGAAATCTTTTCCACTGTGTTTCTGTGCACCTTGTAGTGCTCCAGAATTTGTGGGAAGTTCTTTTTGTAGGAAATATATATAGGCTGTGGGTTTGGAGCTAGCATATGTGAGTCTTTCTACTCCACCATCTTGGCTCCTACCCAGCAGTTCATTTTTCAAATCAAATTCTTTTGTGATTTCTCTTTCCTGTTTAATCTTTTCATACTTCTCTTGATTCTTACTTTTGAAAGTCAAATTTTCTATTCAGTTCTGGTCTTTTCATCATGAATGTTCGAAAGTCCTCTATATCACTGAATGGCCATTTTTTTCTGTGAAGTATTATACTCAGTTTTGCTGGGTAGATGATTCTTGGTTTTGGTCCTAGTTCCTTTGACTTCTGGAATATCATATTACAAGCCATTCAATCCCTTAATGTAGTAGCTGCCAGATTCTGTGTTATCTTGATTGTATTTCCACAATACTTGAATTGTTTCTGTCTTGCTCCTTTCAATATTTTCTCCTTGAACTGGGAATTCACCTGCTCTATTCCTAGCAGTTTCTCTTTTTGGATGTCTTTCAGGAGGTGATTGGTGGATTCTTTCAATATTTATTTTGCCCTCTAGTTCTAGAATATGAGACCAGTTTTCCATGATAATTTCATGAAAGATGATGTCTAGAATCTTTTTCTTTACCAGGGCTTTTAGCTAGTCCCATAATTTTTAAGTCGTCTCTACTGGATCTATTTTCCAGATCAGTTGTTTTTCCAAGGAGATATTTCACATTATCTTCTATTTTTTCATTCTTTTGGTTGTGTTTTGTAATTTCTTGTTTTCTCATAAAGTCATTAGCTTCCATCTGCTCCATTCTAATTTTTAAAGAACCATTTTCTTCAGTGAGGTTTTGAGCCTCCATTTCCATTTGGCTAATTCTGCTTTTTAAAACAGTCTTCTCCTCATTGCCTTTTTGAACCTCTTTTATCAATCGAGTTAGCCTATTTTTAAAGTTGTTATTTTCTTCAGCAAGGGTCTCCTTTAGCAAGCTGTTGAGTTGCTTTTCATGATTTTCTTGCATCACTCTCATTTCTCTTCCCAGTTTTTCCTTCACCTCTCTTACTTGATTTTCAAAATGCTTTTTGAGCTTTTCCATTGCCTGAGAACATTGCATATTTATTTTGGAGGTTTTGAATGCAGAAGCCTTGACTTCCTCTGATGTTATGCTTTGTTCTTCCTCATCCAAAAGGATGGAAGAAAATATCTGTTCACCAAAAAAGTAACCTTCTATACTCTTATTTCTTCTCCCTTTTGGGGCATTTTCCCAACTAGTTACCTGACTTTTGGATCCTTTGTCAAGAGGAGGGTATACTCTGGAGATCTGTAAGTTCTCAATTCCTCCAAGGGGGTACAATCAAGGAAGAGGAATTTACTCCTCTCCTGGCCTGCACACTGATCTGGGAGGAACCAAAAACTTTTCTGCTCAGAATCTGCAATTAGAATTCCCTCACCATAACCGTCTCCAGATCCATCATGCCAGAGCTCCTCCTCACCCCAGGGCTGAGCTCAGGGCTGAGATTCAGATCAGTCAGTCAATTCCCCAAGGGTTCTAGGCAGAGGACTCCAAAAATGGAAACAGCTACTGCAGTACCTGCTGCTGGTGGTCCAGAGCGCATTCCCCTCTCCTGGGTGAAGGAGCCCTCCCACTGACCTTTGAAGCTGACTATGGTATTTGTGGGTTGAGCAATCTGAGAACTGCTGGTGCCAGTGGCTCCCTGAGGCCTGTTCTGGGTCCTGTCCCTGCTGGGCTGTGCTCCATATGTTGGGACATTTTTCCTTTTCAGTCCATAAGAATTCTCTCATAGCAGGAAACACAATGAGATATAAAAATTCAGAAATTCCTTTTTTAAAATTTTACCTTTAAGTTTTACTTCCTAAAATATGCTCTTTTCATAGGTAGCAGAATCTGTACCAGTAAGAATTATCTACATTATGTCTACCATGGACTGTCATCTTCCTTAGGATCATTTGCAATTCTATTAACTTTCGAAGGGACATTGGAAGTCACTTTTTCAAATTATTTCCCCAAAGCTTACTCCATGAATTCTGAAAATCCCTTAAAGTTTCACTGCACACCAATATTATGAAGCATTAATTCATTTACTGGGCTATCATAATTTTCAGTTAATTATTGGTGGAACTTTTTTTTTTAAATCTGGTCTTAAAAATCCATATACAAATTAGAGTGAAAAAGAAGTTTTTATGTGAAATCACAAATCTCTATAATGGATAACTTGCCTTAAAAAATAAGAAGATATAATAATGTAACCTGAGGTTAAAAGCTCATTTCCATAAGACATTTCTCAGTGGTGGATTTTGATTACTTAATGCTCTGCACCTGTTTAAGGGGCAGAAATGGTAAGGATGGGAGCTTGGGAGAGGAGAAATCTAAGCTTCTGGCCTCCAGTTTCAAAAGAGAAGATGGTTCCAGATTCTTTTCCAGGAAAGGTACTTGAAGGAAATTAATGACTTAGAAGAAGCCAACCACACAGAAGCCAACAGCTCAAATGTCCCTGTCTGGAACTAACTGCACTTCAGGGGATTTCTCCTTAGGTGAAATCTAAGACTCTCTGTTTTCATTGAACTGAGATATCTTGCTCCCAATGAGGGAGCTCATGTACTGTTATTATTGTCCATATACTTTTACTTGTAAAACTTCTCTGATTTCTTTTTTCTATTATGTGGGATAAATGGCTTAATTTGCTGTTCTCCATGTGTGATCATTGTGCAACTGAAATATGATAGAAAAGGGGTCATGGTCTGGGATACTCCTTCCTCATAAAGGGATAGCAATCAGGAATTCAGCTTTGATCTAAACTCATTTCTCTCTAGACTAACAGAATTTAGGGAGATGGAGAGATATAACTCTTATATGATAAACCCTCTGAGGAGAGCAAAGTGGTGAGTCTCTTGACCCCAATGTCCTGCTTCCACTCCTGGCAGGAATCAAAATCTCACTTGGAGAAGGGTTGGCACCATTGGCAGAAGAAACTCTCAAAATATATCTTTATGCCCATATAAGACAGAATCTATCCCAGTAAGAATGATCTATATTATGACTGTCATGCCACTGCCTTCTTCCCAGACAGACCCATATAGACACATATAACTTCTGTGGGCAACATACTGAGTCACACATACATGGTCACACATCTCCTACAATAATAATGGTAAGAGTAAGCATTTACACAGTAATTTAAGGTATGCAAATCATGTTATCTCGTTTAATCTCCATGACAATCCTGTGAAGGTACTATTATCCCTACTTTACATATGAGGTAACAGATTTGTAAGAGCTTAAACAGCCTATCTACAGTCATATATTTCATAAGATACTTAGGCTCTTGGATTTGCACTTGGATCTTCCTATTCCAAATCTATCACTCTTACCCACTCCCCCACTGAGCTAATTGTGTGCATTCCCTTCTGTTATTATTTTTCGGACATTACCTAGGTGTTACTAATCAGAATAACTCAGGGTATAGAGAGCTGGATTCAATCAAGAGACAGAAAGACCTCAGTTCAAGTGTTGACTCTCATGTAAGATAGATGTGGGATCTTGTACAAGTCACTTAAGTGAAGAAGGGCCCTGTAGGCACCAGTCTCATTTTCTCCTCCAGAGTAGACCCAGTGGCAAAATATAGATCAGGGCAACTGAAGATGGCCCTGGATGCAGCCAGAGACCTTGACCCTTTTAAGTTAAGGTCTTTAATAGGCCTCAGTTTGACTGAGAAAATGTCCATCAAATAGTTAAGTCTAGGTAAGAAATGTAGCAGTGAATGGTCTCTTTTTCTAGTAAAAAAAAAAATCAGTCTGGAAGAGGTAGACTCTCAGGGTTTCTGGTCAAAATAGAAACAATTGCAAATTTATGATTCACCCAAACAATTGGCCTGAGACCGATTACTGGCCAATCAATGAAAACCTTAAGAAAGAATTCTATCCAGTAAACCCCCAAATATATTCACTTATATGTCATGGCATCATGGCATCACCTCCCTGAAGTTATGGTATTCTTTGTAAAGGACAAATGACAACCTCTGTGAGTAGTAGTTGCTGCTCCACTGGGAACCCAACTGGAACTGGCCAGTTGAATAATACTGCTTTCTTTCTTCCTTTTTCTTTTCCTTCCTTCCTTCCCTTTTCTCTTCCTTTTCCTCTTTCTTTCTTTCTTTCTTTCTTTCTTTCTTTCTTTCTTTCTTTCTTTCTTTCTTTCTTTCTTTCTTTCTTTCTTTCTTCCTTTCTTTCTTTCTCTTTCTTTCCTTCCTCTCTTCCTTCCTAACTTCCTCTCTTCCTTCCTCCCTTCCTTCCTTCCTTCCTTCCTTCCTTCCTTCCTTCCTTCCTTCCTTCCTTCCTTCCTTCCTTCCTTTCTCTCTCTCTCTTTCTCCCTCCTTCCTTTCTTTTGTCCATCCCCTTCTCTCTGTTCACATATAATATCATATCCTTACCTGTGAGTGTTCTGCGCAAAGGAATTTAATTTTTTATTTTTGAAGCTTCCCAAGATATCTTTCGGTTTACTTCCTAGAAATTCTGTCTTAAAGATCATGACAAAGGGAAGCTAGGTGGCACAGTGAATATGAGCACTGACCCTGGTGTCAGGAGGACCTGAGTTCAAATCCAGCCTCTGACACTTGATACTTACTAGCTGTGTGATCTTGGGCAAATCACTTAACCCTGATTTCCTAGCCTCCCCCTTCCAAAATAGTGAAAAACAACAAACACAAAAAAGATCATGTCTTAAAACCAAACCACTCATTGATTGGCCAAGTCCACTTAGTCATTGTTTGGGCCTCTGTTGACTCAGAGTGAATGTAAATTATAATTGTTTGTTTTGGTCAGATACTCTGAGGGTTTTCCTCTCTCTTATCAATTTTTTTTTTTTTTTGACTAGGTAAAAGACACCCTCCTGTGCTTCATTTCTTACTTAGTTTTAGTCACTGACTGGTCTTTGCCTCAGTCAAACTGAGACATGTTGAAGATCTTAGCTTAAAAAGGCCAAGGTCTCCCACTGAATTCAGGGCCACCTCCAGTCATCCTCATCTCTGTCTTAACCCTGGACCCAGATGGCTCTGGAGGAGAAAGTCAGTTAAATCCAGTTCCTTGTATATCATAGCATGGCATCACCTCCCTCTTGTCATGGTCCTCTTTGAGAAGGAAGGAAACACATCAACAACAAGTTATCACTTAGCGTTTAGTTATTTCAGAACAACAGGTAATTCTAAACGTGTGTCAGATCAGAATCCAGTCTTCCTTGATAGAGGAAATTACCTCTTCTTTGGAATGTCCCAAACCAATAAAATCCTAAGTTTAGACTGCTTCACCCTAACCCTCAACATAGATGCTTACTAGTTTCTTGTAGGCCAAATAAGGTTAAGTACAAAATAATAATAGCTGCATCTCTACAGGGCTTGCTATGTGCAGGTACTGGGCCAAGTCTTTACAATTACTATTTCCTTTTATCCTCAAAACAACCCTGGGAGGTAGGTGCTATTATTATCCCCATTTTACAGATGATGAACCAAGGTTCCTCAAACAAGTAAGCACTATGTATCTTGCCCAGGATCATATAACTGGTAAATGTCTGAGGCTGGATTCCTGACTCCAAGCCTCTCTCTCTCTCTCTCTCTCTCATTTATCTATGCAATTTAAATAAGATTTTCACTTAATAGTGACTCTCTACAAAATATTTTAATTAGTGTCTGCTATATTTGTGGGATGTGATATTTATTGATTATTAATTGAAATGGTTATTTACTTATTATTTACTATGATGAAATTATAGTATTGGAGTTCCCTCTAGGCTATGTCTCACACAGTGTAAACTCAAACCAGTAATAACATGATGGAAAGGCTTTAGATATGAGAGAGGTGACAGAGTTTACCTGCCATCTGAGACCCATTTTAGCTAAGTAGGAGATGGTCAACACCCAAATGGCTGTAGCATATGATTTTCTTTTCTTGAAATCATTTGCTAATGATAAGAGAACTTCTGATCTTCATCAGTTAAGGAAGCAACTATACCAGTGCAATGACTATTTTCAGAAGTATCAAAAAGTAAAGCACATAAAAATGTATCTGATATGTACTAAGAATTCTACCTATGCTTATGAAATATTCTTACAGATCTGTAGAAATAATTTTTGAAATTCTCATAGCTCTGAATAAAAGAGTATATATGATACTACTGGCAACAAATAAATTTATTTGACATACATATTATGATTTTTCAGCTAGATACCAACATTTAGTATAAATTACATGCTCTTTGGAGCCCAAAGAAGTTACCGAACTACACAAGAACCTTTATGTAGATATATCTGGCATCTGATATGGTCCTAACTATGGACTGGGAATAGTATTTAAATGAAACTATAATGTACTATTTTTATTTTCCTTTTAGGGCAGGAAACTAATGTAATTTTGTTTTCATTATTCACAGTTTATTAGGAATATACTTGAAAAATAATGAATCCAAACAACTACCTACTTATAACTGTAGATTTTTTAAAATGAATTTAACCTATCAATATGTGTAATAGATTTTCATTAATCACCTATGTGATCTTTGTTTCTGCTTTACTATTCTCACTGTCATATTTGTGTATGTCTTTTCCTCCTTTTATATTGTCATATTCAATTTGTACAATCATATTACAGTTTACCATGAGCATGTAGAATGCTTCTAGTTTTACATACAAAAATTTCCTTGAATTGTAGCTATACTATTTTTTCCCTTTTTAGATAATGCTTTCATGCCATAATCCCAATAATTAGAATTGTTGATTATTTTTATGATTTTGGCAACATTCTTCTAGATATCTCTCCAAAATTATTCCACTATTTAAAAAATAATCAACAAAATGTGAATTTTGTTTCTCCACAATCTTGGCAGGTTTGAGTTCCATAGCTTTTGTGTATTTCTAACAATTTTGAGGAGAATCAGAGATACGTTCCTCTTGAATTGTATTTTTAAATAGTCTAAAACTTTATTCAAGTGATTATTTGTAATTCATGTATAATTTTGAGCTTAACTTTTCTTCCCATTGTCTATTTATACAATAAAGAATCAGTATCTCTATTAAATAATTGTCTGTATAGGTATGTGTATAGAAATTGAAGACATCAAGTATTTATTGATATTTGTCCCAAACATTTCCTTCAAATTTAATTTCTGTAGCAGTCATTTATTTCTCTTGTATAGTTTATGAATTTTTATGTAATCAAATTCTCTTACATTGCCTTTGATATATTTTTTGCTCAACATATAAAATTAATCTTCTACAAAAAGGAGTAAGAGAGATATTTATATTTTCCTCTAACTTTTTAGTGATTTCTTTTTAAGTTTAGAGTGATGATCCAGTTGAAATTTATCATAGCACATGGTATAGTGAGGCCAATAAAATTTTAATATTCTTTAATATAATTTCGAATTTGGGGAAAGAGGATGCACCTTTGTTTAAAATAATCAATAGAGATGTCCTGTTTCTCTTTTGAGTAATAATATGCATATTCAAGAGACTGTAGCTTTCAGAAACATAGTGTGCTGTAGTAAAAAGATTATTAAATTTGGGTTTCAAGACAGAGCCAATACTTACTAGTTATGCAACCTGTGATTTAAATGGTTAAATCACTTAAATCTCAATCTCAAAAGATTCATTAGGGGATTGGAATGCAGGAAGGGGTAATACTTTCTAGTCCTTCCTTAGTCAATAAATGAATAAGCATTTATTAAGAATTTAATGATGGAGTGACACTGGGAACCTTCTTGAACTGTCTTTGAATCTTCCCACTTTATCTGCCTTGTTATATCCAAATCTATTACCTTTAACCTAGCTTGACCCTCCATTGTCTGTTATCTCTGGATAGCTGTGCCTGCTTTCCACCCCAGCCTTCTGGATTGCCTTCAGAAGCCTTTTCCCACCCTTGATCACACCGGAATCCCACTCTCTTCATTCTGACCAGTATTCATCTCAGTCCCATTAAGATCCTCCTTGGACTTCTCCTCAAAACCCTCCCTAAACCCCTCTTCCCATCACCCCACACTACTAGACCACCCCCAGATCCTTTCCACAGTCTTTCTGTATGTAAGTTCCATCATCCCTGCATGAAGGTGCTCAGGTTTAATCTAGCTCAGATTCAGTGTAACTCAGATTCTATCTGGTCTGCTTCTCAACTAATAGGGTGAATCTTTAATATGCTTTGTTTTTCTTTGGCTGAAAGAAGGCCTGGATCAAATTCATTCAGGTAGGACCCAGGGTGTTGGTATTTGGGGTCCCAAGCACCTTGAACTTTAACATATGGTTCCTTGACCTCAACATTATAATTTGCCAAGCATTGTAGTGAATAGAAAAGCATAAAGGAAGACATTCTCTGCTCTCAAAGACCTTACCTTATAATATGGGAAGATAAGACATTAAAGGAAGCTATAAAGAGAGAAGGGAGTGGGAAGCAAAGACACCAGCACAAGTTCCAGGGGTATGGCAGAGGCATGGTAGAGAAGGCCTGGAGTACAACTTGGAGAGGATAAAATAATGCTGACTTAAGTGCTGTCCTTAAATGAAGGTTCTGGGGGGAAACCATCTAATCAATAGGAGAGGCAGCAAGGGGTGGATGGGGAAGTGCTTCCAATGTGTAAATTCCAGGACTAAGGGGAGCCTTCAGGTTTAAATCTGGGGTTTGGTGGACAAAATTCAAAGTACAGCCTGGAGAGGAATGTGCTTATTGTGCTGAAAATCCTTTGGAAACCTTAAAATGCTTTAGAAACATGAGTTGTTATTTTCACAGGTATTTATACAGAACAACATCTTTAGAAAAACCAGTTGTAGTCACAGCAGCCATCTCCATAACTTAAGTTGATAACAACTGAGTGAACTCCTCAATGGCACATCAATAGAAGCCTAGTTGACTGGCTAGTGAAACCTATCTTAGCAGTTGTGTTGCCAGATGCACATATAGTTGGAATATACAGATGTAGCATTGTAAAAGATCTCATTTAATATTTTATTTAAATATTTTTTATTAAAGATACTGTCATTTAGTTTTGATTATAAAGATCAAACCTACAATTCAAGATAGGAAAGCAGAAAGCAAGGTGGTAGGTGGTAATGGTATCAGAGGACTGAGATTTGAATCCTACTTTTGCTACTTAATCTACAAGTTTTTATTAAATGCCTACTTTGTGCCAGCCATTGTGCTAGATGACCTTGTCTCTTTGAGCCTAATCCAATTTGAGAGAATGGAACTAAATATTTTCTCTCACCTATAAACTTTTGTTTCTACGAAAAATTAAAATTATTTTCCTTCATTACATCCTTATTTTTCAGTTATTTTCAGTTGTGTTTTGACTCTTTGATACCCCGTTTGGGTTATTCTTGGCAAAGATATTGAAGTGGTTTGTCATTTCATTCTTTAGCTAATTTTACATGTGAGGAAACTGAGGCAAAAAGGATTAAATAATTTACCCAGAGTCACACAGTTTGTAATCATCTGAGGCCAGATTTAAACTCAGGTCTTCCTGACTCTAGGTCCAGCATTCTATCCACTGTGCCATCCAGATGCTCTTCTCATCCCCATTTTAAAGACTGTATGCCAAATCAGCTTTGAAGAGTTTCCTAGGACCAAAGGTATGTAAAAACATAAATGCATGCCTCCCAACTCCAATGAAAGAAATTGATGCTTCAAAAACATGCCATTAGATGAAACAATATTATTGGTAATAAACAAATCCAGTAGAATGATATGGTAATTTTTATCTCAGCCAAATAGCCAAATGATGATATGGCAGGGTTTTTCAACATGATGGTGGGCCTTTTGGGTCTTAGTAAAATGAAAATAATGTCTTTAGTAATTATAATGAAGCAGTATTGGTTGATGCTCCAGTGTGTAGGTTAAACTTGTAGAAATCACTATTGTGTTCCAGTTCCCTTTTACTCCTAAGAAACTTGAATATTCATATACCCTAGAAATATAGAATACTTTATGTCAAGAATGTGCTTTTATTTTCTAGAAATGATATCTTTTTGTGGTCACATACAGATATCTTATATTTTATGATAATACAACTTGTGCTTTATTTGTTATAAGATGTAGTCAAATTTTTTCATGGAAATTCACTTCCCCCCACACTGTAACTAAATATAAATCAAGTAATTTAAGAATTCAGTATTTTAATGGTAAAATATATATATATATCCACATACACATAATATTAATACATGTGTATATTAATGCACATTAAACAAATATATGCAATTTATGGCACTAATTTTAATACCATTTGAATTCAATCTTCCATTTCAGTTTCCAAAATAATCCATCAGTTGAAATTTTGAAACAATTTAGTGAAATTTGTGTTTAAAGCCATCCCTGCTCCATCAGTATCTTTCCTTCTACCTGAACCTGTGCAGTACTAACCTGACTAAACTTTTGAATATGCCACTTGACACATGGATATTTCTATCTCTCGTGTAATATGAGTTTGGATATGTAAAATGGATAGCTGGCATGTATGAACATTCTACATTTTTGCTCCAAATTACACATTTTCAGTTCCCACCATCATCCAAATAATTTTCTTTTAGACATGTTTTTCTATTCATTGTCCAGCTACACTGCCTTTGATAACTGAACTTATGTTCTTTGCTATACTTGGGCTATTGGAGTCAGCTCATAAATTAGCCCTCAGTTTCATTTCAATATTGGAATGAAATGAGATGCTCACAATTCATTGAGGAGTTCTACTTCACCCTAACACAGTAAATATACATAACAATGATACAGTGACCTCTGGACATAGAGCTCTTCATATCAGTACACACACATACACACACACACACAGAGTCATCAAGGAAGGGTATGGAGAAGGGCATAGTAACTTGCAGCATCCAATAAATCAAAAAAACCTAGACTCAACATAGCCAGGGCTTTTGATGGCCTTAGATGACCAGAGATCTGTATCAGTGAAGCCAGGTCCTGAGGCAGCTTTGGCTTCTTTCTGAGAATCTGTCCTATGTTGTCAGTGGGAGGCATAAGCAAATAACATGTGTTGGGGAAGTATTGGTCCTAGCACACAAATTATGAAACTCACTGACTCTTGGAGACACTTGTTCCATCTCCAAGACTCACAATTTTCCTTTGCAAAGTAAATATTGTGATACTCATCTCAATTATCTTATACAAAATGTATCTCTTTCTAATTTAGAGCATCATAAGTAACTAGAAGACCTGTGGCTAATGTGAGCTCTTTTTGCTGACAGTAAAGCAGACCGTCTTGAATAGATTTGGCCATTTGCTGAAAGCTCTTTTAGGAAGAATCTCATTGCTCTTGAGTTTAGATCCAAGATGGCCTGGTTTCAGATCATGTGTCTGGCTTCCTTACTAAGTGATCCTGGGCAAGTCACGAAAGCTCTCTTAGTTTCAGTTATTTACTTACAAAATGAAAAGATTGAACTAGATGGTTTCTAAGGTCAATTCCAGCTCTAGAACTATGTATGACCCTGTGGCAGGCATGTGTCAACCTGAGTAAAGTATTGTAAGAAATATGTCAACTCTTACATTGGAAAAGAGATAATCATTAAAAAATGCCCTTAGCACTGCCCCTTCCTATAAAATCTCTATCCATTGAGAAGGATTGAAAATTGGGATCTACAATAGGCCAATTAGCCTTCACCTGTCTTTCTTGGGCCATGTAGGTCAAGTTCTGTTTATAATGTGGGTAAACAATCAGGTGATCAACTATGATGGCAGGATTCTGCTGAAACATGGAGCTGTCCACAGCTGGGCTACTATACTGCTCCATGCTTCAGTCCTGAAGGGAAGTGGTAGAAAATGTTTTGGTTAAAGTTAAAAAAAAAACCTACTCCCTCCTCAAAAATGCTTGAACCAATTTAATTAATTTCCTTTTTCTACTCTTTATTTTTATTTTGGATGATTCAAAATCCTCCTTCATGACCTAAACAGCTGTTCTGGCAATACCCCTACACCCCCTCACTGAAACTGCTGAGAGGAAATTGGAAGTTTGTATTGTGGATGCCTTTGCAAACTTACCTTAGCCATGATGTGCACTAAAATTAATGGTGTTGTGTGTGCTCCTTTCTATCAGCTAAGTAATTTTAGTCTTGTTGGTATACTTGTTCTTATATTGATGTGTGACTTTCTAATCAGTACAGAATATCATGGAACAGAAATCAAATCACATCTATAAGCCGAATTATCATTAGGAGAAGAAGCTGTCACTTTTCCCACTGGAAGCTGAGTGCTGAATGGCACATATCAGAAAGCAAACAAATGCAAATGAGATCAGGCTGTCAGTAGGAAATCAGGCCATCCTGGCAGCGTCTACTGAGAGGCCTGTTTGAGCAGTGCTCTTACAATTCCACCATGTACTATGTGGGGAGGGAGCAGTAGCATTTTTAAACATCTCAGGGTCTGCTCTGCTTAGTGTGTGTGTGTGTGTGTGTGTGTGTGTGTGTGTGTGTGTGTGTGTGTAGGGGGTGCTGGTGGTGATAAAATATTTTATTTTATTTTTTTATTTCTAGAAGGTAAATGAAAGGAAAACAGAAAAAAAGAGGAAGCAGGCACAGGGGAGTAGGGAAAAATTGGGTTCGGAATATGAGGTTCTTAGTTTGAATTCTGATTCTACTACCTTTAATGTGTCTGATAAGTCATCTTATGGATTACAGTTTCTTCATCTGTAAAACGAAGGTGTGACCTCATTTCGTATGACCTTCAAGGCCATTTCCAACTCTAAACCAATGAATCTTTCATTTGGATGTAGCTTTTCTCTTCCTATATAACATAATTTGTATTTTTCATTCAGAACAAGGAAAAAATTTCACATGACCAGTAGGATTGAGGACTAGTTGTTTTCTCTGGTCTCCATTAGCTCTCCAAAGCAAACAAAACAAAAACCAAAAATCTCTAAGAGAGAAATTATGTACCAGTGGCAGAGGCATGCTATTTGAATAGGACAAGAAAATAAGATACCTAAAAAGGTTAACAGCCTTGTAACTTAAAAAGCAGACAATGTTAAACCTTAAAAATTTTCACTCAGTGCCCCTCCTCCAACAGCCTTCACACTTCATCAGTGCATAAAATTCAATCACACGTCCTCTGGGATCCATTTAGGAGTTTCATTCTGCTTCACTGTCTTTCAATAGATATCACCCCTGACCTGCCCCCTTTATCCTTGTGCAACAAGTAGTGGACTTCTACTCTACTCAGTCAAGTTAGAGGGAAGGGAAGAGGAGGAAACATGCTCCCATGCCTGGGGCTATCCCTAGTTGAACAAATTTCTAGGCTCTGCAGGTAATAACCCCCAACCACCCTCCTTTCAATAAGTGCTGGATATTGAATTAGTTTAGGCAGAGATTAATGAACATAGTGAAATGGAATAGGTTGCTAACATACTGGGCCTGAGGAAAATGGGATTGAGACAGAGCTGAGGTTCAGTCCTAGGGGGAAAACCATTATCAAAGGTAAAGGAGTCAGAAAGTGAGTGACAGGAGAACATAAAGGACAAAAAGATTACAAGCATCAAAGATATCAAGAGGAAGAAAATTCAGTTAAAACAGTGCATAAGCAGATAAAACAGCACAGGAAAATGCTTAAATTGGAAGGAAAGATCAATTCTAAAACATCCAGAAGATTCCAGTGTCCTTTAAACATATATCAGGCCAAAGGAAATTGAACTGAGACTTGATGAAATGGAATCCTATAGATTCCTATGAGAGCATGAGACCATAATTAGATGTTCTAGAGTGATTCAAGACAGAAATGAGAATCTTGAGAAAAGTTAAAAGAGAACAAATGGTAGAATATATGGTCTACACAGCAGAAATAATTGGTAGGAGTAGAAATGAATGTCGAGTGATATCTTTCTTATGATGCAAAAGAGAATAAAAGATTGGAAATATGAATATACTGAAGTGAAAGACAAGTAAAATAAGGAAGAAGCAATAAAAACTTAAGCATTTTCTAAAGGAAGTGTAAAAATATGACCACCAAGTAACTGTCAAAATTCTGTGTGTCATATTTCATTAAATGAAAAATTCATTTTTAATTTGATGATGTGACTAAAATAGCCTAAAGAGACTAGCTGTGACTAAAAATAGACTAAATTTACAGGTTTAGACAGCTTATTTGAAGTAAACCATGAAAACTTCAGCATATTTGTCCATGGTTTGGGAAGTAGGAGGAAAGTCACATATTTCATTTTGGTATGACTTATAGTGACATAGTGGTGACTTTTGATTTCTCAAGACAATGCCAGCAAAGTCTATACTCAACTAGACCCACCCAAATAGAAAAAAGTTCAAATAAAGGTCCAGTAATAAATTGTATATCAATTATCTATTGTCTAAGGACCAATCTCAGCTCAGTTCAAAGAAACTCATGATGACGTCGGCCACATTATGATGAAATTTTGAACCACTGTAATCTCAAAAACCATCAATCAAAGAGGAGTTGATCTTTGAGGTTGGCAGGAGAAATAATAATTTCTTAAATACTGAAGATCACAAGCTGCCTTATTTGAAGTAGGAGAAGAGTGGAGTGAATGAAGACTCAAAGAAAGTCTAATTTGGGATAGGCAACTCAACTACCCAATATTTTTAGGGCTATAACTCTGAGACATTAGAGACTACTACTGACTCTCATGACTCTCTAAGTTGTTCATTGTCTTTCCAGTTCCTCCAGCTTCCTACCCACCCTATGCTTATTCTCACAAGATTTACATTTTTTAGTTTCCCCTATCTTTGCAATCAGAGGGTTGAATTAGATTATTTGAATTGCTCAGAAAAGCTGACATGATATTTATGGTCATATAGTTCCTTATTAATAATTGTATAAATAATTAACTTTCAAGAAAATACATTGAAAAAGATACTCTATTGGAGCCCATTCTGGTATAATGTTTGTATTTTATTGCACTTATGAAGATTTAAATAATAAAGCAAATTATTCTTATCTAGCTCCTATGGTATGACAGCACAATATCTGAAGGCACAGAGGAGAGTAAAATCTTCCATTTAGCTATTCCATGATTGCTCTGTGCATATGTATATTTTGGGGGGCTGTGGGGTACAGTGTATAAGTGTCTTTTAGGCTCAGATTTATAGATTGGAGAAAGAGTTTGATTTAAAAAATGCTAATCACTCATATAACTCAATGTTTATATTTGTCTATCATGCATGCCTTTACTAAATCCGTCATTTGTAGTCATCTGCCATATGCCCAATATGGTTGTAGGTACTGTGGAGATTACAAAAGAAATACATAACCATTGGAATACTCATTCCTACATGAAGTTTCTTTATAATTCCCTCTTTTCTCTTATAGCCTTTGAACATTTCATTTTCCTCCCAATCTTACAGCTATTTTTCTTCATTCATTTCAAACACAAATGAGTGACATTATTTTATTATATGTACCACATAACTTTGTCATTGAATTAGCTAATGTGCCCTTGTTCCTCCAAGAGGGTGCTTGTGGTCTCTGGGTAGTCAATCTGTGAAACAAATTGTCCATCTGTTGTCCAGATCCATCTGTTGTCCTGACTTCAGGCTACATCTGTGGTTGGCATTGGAGATTGCATTGTGGCTTAAGTGTAGGAAGAGATCAAAATTTGTACTCTTATCTGTAAAACTCTGAAGTTCTCTTCAGGCAGCTTATGTCTGAGCCTGGTTCTGATTTTCCTCAAGGCAGAAAGACTTTTACCACATGCCACCTAAGGATATGACAATGCCAATATCCATTTATAAGGCAGCTAAATGTTATCGCAAGAATTGTAATAATGTTTATAATATTGGCACGCCACTTCATTACATGGACTTGCTGCTGAATCATTTGCCCCTCAGTAACCTTGCCCTTTTTATGAATAACATTAATTACATCAATCATTCCTTTTCAAACATCTTTTTTCCTGATTTATTCTATCGTCATGGACTTCTGCACCTTTGCAGAATAACTAACCCAAGGATTAAGCCATTAAAAAGATTAATCTGCCTTTTCTAAAGGCTGAATACTGTGTCATTTGAAAAAAAAAATAAATTCAGCTGGTCAAATTGAGGGCATGAAAATATCCTATACAAAAATATTCTATAGCTATATCTCAGCTAGCGTTTTCATTTGACAATGAACTGAATGAATTTTCATTAACTTTAAGGCCTTGTCACCCTGTGTTTTGTTGCTGGAGAGTTACTCAAGTATGGATACTGATGGTGGGCTTACTAACACTGTCTTTCTCACTTAAATGATTTTTTTTTAGTAGTCAGCTAAATCTCTACTTACTCACATGTTCTTCATGATAGTTCAAGGAACATTAGTATTTTCTTTTGGCATTTTTCTTCTGTCACCTACCCTCCCCCCTTCCTTTCTTGTTCCATCGCGTTTTCATTTGTTTCACCATGCCATCCATGTCTACATAACGTATTTTAGAGATGTTTCTTCATATTTATAATGGCCTCTCAAATCCCTTCCAGCTTTAAATCTATAATCTTATGATCCTGTCTGTGTATTGTCAATAGAAAACTGAAATCAATGTGATTGATCAGTTTAAATAACCATGATACATGTAGATAATACCATTTCAATTGTTTTCATCTAAAGATATAGTTGATATAATTCTTAGAGCAATCATTGTGATATAATAAAAATGGTCACAATAATTTGGACTGGAAAAGAGAGTTTTATTGAATTTAATTTGAGTCTCTCCTATATTTAAGTGTTTTAATTCTAATCATTTTTTAAAGTTCTCTGTGCCTCAGTTTCCTAATCTGTAAAATAAAGAGAAAACTTATGTTAACTATTTCATGTGATTGCTATGATTAAAGGGCTTTGCAAACCTGTAAGTGTCATGTCAGCATTACCTCTGATTATTTTTGTGTTATCGTTTACACCTCAGAAACACGTTTGTTGACTGATTTAAAACACTTTAACTCTTACTGACCATGCCTACAAGCTAAAAAGCAGCACCAACAAAAGCAAGCAAAAGTCTCAAGTTACTCTGGTAGTAAAGATGTTTTTTTTTTCAGTCTGACTTCAGCTTACCATTCCAGATATATTTCATTCTATTCCCCTTCCTGACATTGTCTTTCCATTAAAACAAGAATCTTGCCCTTGCCCTTTCCTTACTCTGCCATTTTATACTTCTAGGGATCCCAATCTGAAAAGATAATCTTGTCATTTCTATGACTAATAAGATTCTCCTCTTTCTTCACCCTCAGCTCAGGTAGCATCTACTCCAAAATGCCTTTTGTGTCCAACCTCTGCTTTGGGATTTCCAGACTTTATCAGTATACCTAAATGACTATCTCAATCTGGAAGCTGCCTCAGCACCTGGGTCCATTTAATCCTAGAACATTCTTTCTCCTCTGAGATCTTCTCACCCTGGAATATTTTTCTGATGTCTTGACTCTCTTCTTCAATTGATGAGTTTCTTCTAGGAGTCTATTTTGAAGAATGGTGCAGGGCATCCAGACTGCTTCTGGCTTTCTTGATTGTACCACCATGTTTCAACTGCTATCTCACCTTGAATTTTCCTTCTTAACTTTAAACTTGCCTTAGCCCCTGGGTTTTCCTCACATTGAAACTGTAGTCCAGTATCATTAATGAAAATTGACTCAAAAACATTACATAAAATACTACCAAACTATAGTGATTTGTACAAGAAACCATTCATTGTGTTCTAGTGGGATTTATACCAAGGATCCAAGAATGGTTGAACATTATGAAAATACTGAACATAATCACATTATAAACCAAAATATCCAAAACTATATGATCACCTCAATAGATAAACAAAAGATCTTTGAAAAAGTGCCATGTGTTTTTTTTTTATGCTAAAAACCCTATAAGGTATAACCATAGAAGGATCTCTTGGTTTTTTTTTTTTTAAATAAAAAGGGACCTATCAAAATATCTATCTTAAACCAAAAGTAAGTATCATGTGCAATGGAACAACTAGCAAGACCAATACGTCAAGAGGAAGCAATAAAGGAATAAAGAAAGGTAAAGAGCAGATAAAACTATCCCTGTTGGCCAAGGGCTAATGGTATGATATTTTACTTGAAAAACTTCAGGAATTCAGCAAAGATACCATAAAACACAATTAATAGTTTGAGCAGAGTTGCAGGCTCCCTATAATAATTTCTAATATACTAATAAAAAAAACACAAGAAAAATAATAAAAAAAGGAAATTTCATTCCACTTAATTACAAATGCCTAAAATATCTGGGGATTCACTTCCCAAAGCACACAAAAGACTTTTATGGATTCAATTTCAAAATGTTTCCTAAAAAGGATGAAGAACAATCTATATGGCTGAAGGAATATTCACGGCTTATGGCTAAGCCATATAATATAATAAAAATGACACTACCAAAATTGATTTACACTTTTATTCTTACACCAATCAAAATATCAAGGGGAAACTTTACAAAACTTTAGAAAATGATAATAAAATACCTTTTGAAAAAGAAAAGATCTAGAATATCTAGGGAAAAAAGATGAAAAGAAATAAAGATAAAGGAGGAATAGCATTTCTAGACCTCAAACTATATTGTAAAGCAGTAGTATGTAAAACCACCTGGTCAAAGAGTATAGAGATGGATCAATGGAAAAGAAAAGACAAGAGACATTTACAAACAATAGAACTCAATAACCCAGGGCTTGATAAAGTGCAAAACAGGAAATTACCAAGGAAAAAACTCCTTATTTGATTAAAACTACTAGAAAAACTGGAAAGCTGTTTGGTAAAATTTAGGCTTAAACCAACATCTTATAACACATTCTACAATAAATTTTAAAAACATATTTGACTTTAATATTAAAGACCATGCTATATAAATAGGAGATTAATAGATCATATATCTCATACAGCCCTGAATAAGAGATGTGTTCTTAACCAAAAAGAAAGGAATAGAGGCAATTGCAAAAGATAAGATTAACAGAAATTGAAAAGTTTCTGCATAGACAGCATTACTACATCTAAGATAAGAAAAGAATTTATTGAATGAGAAATTTGTGGTGTGTGTATGTGTGTGTATTTGTATCAAATTGCTCCGAGAAAGCTTTGGTATCCAAGATATGTAGAAAAGTATACACACACACACACACACACACATACACACACACATATGGTATATGAACTGATGCAGAGTGGAATAAACAAAGCCAAAATAAAGCACAATAACTACAATAATATAAATGGAAAAGAGCAATGATAGTCCAAAGAAATAAAAAAAAAGCAGATGTAACACAGTTATAAATATCAAGTGGGATTTGAATGAAGACATATGAAAAGACACACCCAACATGTCTTTTAATAGAGGTGAGAGGTCCATAGACTTTCCACATTGTTTATTTTTTTAAAATTTATCAATCCATTGTGCTAACTTTTTTTCCTCCCTAAAAATATATTTTGTCATATGGGACAATTCTTTTGGAGGGGAAAGAGTAAATAAAAAAACGGACAGCATGGTGATGTTAGAAATGGGAAATATCAATAAAACCTTACTAAAAAGTAAACTATACTTTTGCCTTTGGTACTTATTCCTGCAACAACCTTACTTTACATTGAGAAAACCAATAGTCAGAATAGTTAAGGAGCTTACTCACTGTCACAGGGGAAGTAAGTAGTGCAGCAATATTCCAAAGTAAGCTTTATTCTATCTCACACTGTTTCATCCTAGTACAGTCTCATCCTAATTATTTGTACTACCATACTGGCT
>JAJHZJ010000074.1:10687834-10917155 GCA_023548195.1 Bettongia penicillata ogilbyi
CATAAGGGACTTACCAAAGGTGAACTGTTTACATTCCTACATGGAAAGACAATTTTTGTAACTCTTAAAACTTTTCAGTATCTGGGTAGTTGGCAGGACCACACACACACACATGCACGCAAACATGTACACGTGTGCGTGCGCACACACAAACACACATGCACTCACATACAGAGACGGAAAGCACAGAGTGAATTGAATAGGATGGGACCATATTTTAAAAGAAATTAAGGTAAATGGTGAGAGAGAAATGTAGTGGGAGGAGAGAGAGAAATGTAGTGGGAGGAGAGAGAGTGAAATGGAATGTGGTAAATTATCTCTCATTCAAGAGGCAAGCAGGAGACTTTTTAGTGGAGGGAAAAAGAGGGGAGCTGAGAAAAAAAAAACATGAAGTTTACCCTCTCACATTTGACTAAAGGAAGGAATAAAATGCACGCTCATTTTAGTATGAAAATCTATCTTACAATACAGGAAAGTGGGGGAGAAGGAGATAAGCAGAGTAGGGGGGATGATGGAAGGGAGGGCAATGGGAGGAGGGAGCAATTTGAAGTCAACACTCTTGAGGAGGGACAAGATCAAACGACAGAATAGAAACAATGGGGGGCAGAATAGGATGGAGGGAAATACAGTTAGTCTTATACAACATGACTGTTATCAAAGTCATTTGCAAAACTACACAGATATGGCCTACATTGAATTGCCTGCCTTCCCAAAGGGAATGGGTGGGGAGGGAGGGATAGGGAGAATTTGGAACTCAAAGTTTTAGGAACAACTGTTGAGTATTGTTCTTGCTACTAGGAAATAAGAAATACAAGTAATGGGGAATAGAAAATCATCTGGCCCTACAGGGCAAAAGAGAAGTTGGGGACAAGAGAAGGGAGGGATGATAGAAGAGAGGGCAGTTTTGGAGATAGGGAAAATTAGAATGCTTGGTGTATTGGGGTGGGGGGGAGGGGGATAAATGGGGATAAAATTTGGAACCCAAAATTTTGTGAAAATGAATGTAAAAAGTCAAATAAATAAATTTATATTAATAAAAAGAAAGAAAGAAAATATAGAGATGGAGAAAGAAAAGAGAGAACTAAAAGGAAGAAGTTAAAAAAGAAAAGAGAATTCCTTTAAAAAATATCCCCTTCAGGTTTTATATAATACAATCTCTTCCCTTTCTCCTGACTTTCCCTCTCCTCCCTTCCCATTTTTCCCTCCCCTCCCTTTCCTTTCCATTCCCTTATTTCTATTCCTTTCCCTTCTCCAAAATCTTTCTTCACCTCTCTAAAAAGAACCTCTGAGGTTACTTTCACAGCTATAGCTAGGAGGAGAATGCTTTATGTCAACAAGAGAGAGAGATTATAAAAGACAAAATGTGCAATTTTGACTTCATAAAACTAAAAATAAGCTTTTGTAGATCTAAAATCAATGAACATGAAATAAGTAGAACATCTGTAGTGGAGGGAAATAAGTACGTCAAATATCACTTATTTAAAAAAAAAGTTGATATTTAAGATATATAGGCAATTTGTAAACATCAAGAGCTAATCTTCAATAAACAAGACATGCAAAGATGGAAACAGTTTTCCGAAGAATTGATTTTATAAATGACCATATGAAAACAAGCTCCAAATCACTAATTCCACAATGGATGAAAATTAAAGCAACACACTGTGTCAGGTACTAAGGATTCAAAGATGATTACTTCCCTCACTCTTTAAAGAGGTTCTGTTTTTTTTTTTTAAAGAAGCAACATACACATATTATATATAATATATATCACACAAAGTAATTTTGATGGTATAGAGAAACAGAAAAGATGGGGTTAAGATGGATGAAAATGAAATAGCAGGAAGTAGTGGTCTTGGAAGGGAGTTTTGACAGAAGGCAACCTATAACTTGGATATTTCAACATTTAGTGTTCAACTTTGTGGAGATGAGTTAAGTTAAATGAGTTGTATCACATGCAGCTTCCTCCTGGAACTATATTCCCTAGTGACTCAAACATAAAATTTTGACTTTCAGTATTGACAAGCATCTTATCAAATAAGCACTGGAAAATTTATGAGATGAAACTTATAGTCAAAACACCTAGGTGGCACGGTGGACAGATAGAGCACTGGGCCTGGAGTTAGGAAGTCATGAATTAAAATCCAGACTTAGATACTTACTAACTGTGTGACCTTGTGAAAACCACTGGACCTCTCTCAGACTCAATTTCCTCATCTGTAAAATGGGGATAATAGTAGTTTTTATCCACCAGGTTTGCTGCTAATATCCAATGAAATGGTCTTTGTAAAGAGCTTAGCACAGTATCTGGCACATAGTATATAAATGATAGTTATTAAGATTATTAGGTAAGCATTGGCTGAGGGAGTACCCCTCATTTGCAAGTCATCTTTTTTTTATACACAAACTAATATTTGCTTGTATTGTACATTGGGGGATTTGGTCTTTTCCCCCAAAGGGACAAATGGATTAGGAGTATAGAAATAGTTTCAGTGATAGGAAGATCCACAAATACAAATCCTGGCACCACAAGAATTCTAGCAACCATTCTGTTTATCCTCTGACCTTTTCATGATTGAAATAGTTTAAGGCAGGGCTTCTTAAACTTTTTTCCACTAGTGACCCCATCAGAACTTTTTACACTTTGACCCCATTGGTCATGGCCTGAAGTTTTATAAGTTGTACAGGGGATAGGGTATAGAAATCTATTTTGCCCTACAGGAAAATAGAACGGAGAGGAATGTGAGAAGCAAAGATGTGTTAGAAGGGAGGGCACATTGGGAAAAAGGGTGGTTAGAGTGCATGCTACCCTGGAGTGGGGGAAAGGGAGAGGTGGGAAGAAAATTTGGAATTCAAAATCTTATGGAAGTGAGGGTTAAAAACTTAAAATCAATTATTGTTAAAGAAAAAGAAATGTCTAAAGTACCTAAAGTCTGCTTTCCCTAGATTGCTGCTTTTATAAAACAGACAAAACAATACTACCAACAACAAAACCCTCCTGCTTCCTTTGTTTACCTCAGCAGAAAACGAAATAATACTTTCTTTCCTTCAACAACTTTCAGTCCCTCCCCTCTAGCCCGTTATGCTTCTGATAGTTCAGGACAAGGCTGATTTTCCCATTATCTTTAAATATGAAGGTATATTTCCCAGTTCCAGCCCCGGACTGGGGTTCAAGTATGGTGTTGAGTCAGTAATACCTTTTTCCTTGGATCCTTTTTGTGAGTGAATGTTCTGTGGTTGGTTTGCTATTTAGAAATTTTACTGTTAGATAAAAGCTGGATTTGACTGTCTTTGTGTTCCTTAAGGTCGAGAATCTGACTAGTACATGGTATATACATGAGAAGGTGAAAATTGTTCAACAGAGATTCACTTCTTTAAAAGCTGGAAGAAGCAGGTTCAGTTAGTACTGGAAGTCATACTGGAATTATCCTAAAATTAAATTCATAGGCCTGAGGATGAGGATAAGTTGTAAAATGTGAATTCTCTATTAAACTAAGGAACACTGCTACTTAAGAAATAAAATCTAACTATAGACAACTATCATATTTAATACTAAAAAATAGAATAAAGACTCCAGCTCTGTCCTATAATTTCCTAGAGAAAGAAGTGAGTTTTGCTAGAAAACTGATTATTGCATATAGCCCATTGAAAATTAATACATGAGATATTGAACTAAGTGACCTTACAGGTCCCCTAGATCTACAAAGCTCATTGTCAGTAATTCTTCCAGTACCATAATAATTCAAATATAGACCTGTCTATGTAGATTGCAACCATTAAAGGAAATATCTTTGGAAAGAAAAACAAATTGATGATTCCTGAAAGTGAAAATTACAGCAATTATGAGTTGAACTTGTGTTTAACAATCCAGATTTTGTAGGGGTGGAGGGGGGAAATGTGGCCTATGTTGAGATCAGTATGACAGCTCTGTACCAGTGATCCCATTTCACACATGTGGGCAAATGAACAATTTGATTACAACTATCAGTTTCTTCCGTCTCTCTCAATCTTTCTCTCTCTTTAATCTCTGTGGCATTTCCTTTGAGCATTTTAGGGGAATTTGAAACGAAAAGCTTTAGCTAACTCTTCAAAAATATGATTCTTTTCAGGATAAGAGGTAAGACAAGGCATGAGTAGTTCTCCCTCGGGTTGTTGCTGCATCTTGAAACTTGGTGGAAGACAGTTATCAGATGTAACTCACTCACCATCACTTGGGAGCAAAATATAGGCATATTCATCCAAGCCTTTATTCTATAGACTGCTTAGAGAAAGGAGGAAGAAACCATATAGATGAAAAAGGATTAATGAAAATGTTATCATTCAATACAGAGTTATCCCCAAGCAAACTCTGGCATAGTAAATTATTAAATATAAAAATATCGCACCTGCTCCGGCAAAGCTAATGGTGTGGAACTTTAAAAACAAGAAGTAGCCTGAGGTGGTCACATTAATATTCTGTGTCGAGAGGTTTTTAGTTTTATCCTTTTGCACAGCCTGATTGGCTAGCAAAGCTTTGATTAAGGCAGGGAACGCTTTTACTCTGAAAATGGGGGAGGGAAGGACACACTTAGCTACCGTAATGTGCCGAGGCCTCGGTTTATCTTTGTTTCTAACCCTGTGACTCTAAATCAAGATGAAAAAGCAACTCAACATGAAGGAAAATAAAAAGGAGGTCATTTAATCACCCTGTTAGCTTCAAATGATTATTGATTCCTAGAGGTGATGTCTAATTCTGCCAGAAAATCCATTCCAGCAGTGATTACTGCCCTCTGCTTTATCTATTAGATTGAAGGTTATTAAAAGTGGGAATCTCCAGGGAAGTATACTATGTTAGACCAGGAATATCATATTTAATGTGTTTTTTGTCAGAAGAGACACTCTAGCTATGCCCTCTCACCTATAATAGAATGAGGGTAGACTATTAGGAGTGTGTGCTTCTTTACTAGACTAATTATTGTATGTTCTCCATTGGGAACTACTACTGCATAGCAGTACATGACAGATAAATATCAACAGGGACAGGACATACTGAACCTTTCATTGTTCTTTATTTCCAGGTACACAAAGCTCTTGAAATATGCCTAGAAAGCTTATACTTTCTGATTGCATTGTGTTCTTAAGACTTATTTCAGATTGATTCACAAATTGTTTTAAAAGTAGTTACTTCATCACAGTGAACTGCATCTAGGTAGTGCAGTGAGTAGAGCTTTGGAATCAAGAAGATCTAAATTTAAATCTGATCTCAGGCACTGCTCAGCTGTGTGATACCTGCCAGATCTCTTGTCTGTCTCATCTCATCTCTGACATGGGGATAATAATGGGGTTTTGCTCACAGGATTGTTGTCAGGATCAAATGAGATAATTATATGTGAAATGCTCCACAGGTCTTAAAGCACTATATAAAGGCAGCATCTTCATCATCTTCGTCGTTACCACCACCATTTTCAGCAGTAGCAGTGGCAGGTGTAAAGTAGAGATAATCAGAACACCTCATAGGGTTGTTGTGTAGCTAAAATGAGACAATATGCGCAAAGCACTTAATAAACAAAATTCTATGTAAAGGTTTGTTATTGTGGTTACCGGGCAAACCTCATGGAAATGCATTTTTAATAAGTCAGTATGTGTATTCAGTTTTCACAGACATCTCTGGAGAAGTGACATACCAAACAGAAAACTTGCATCTTGAACCATCTTTCTATATTTTTATTTGTCAGGAAACTTCCAACAAGAATAGGGAGAAAACAGGTGGCAAAAGAGAATGATCTGAAAAGTCATTCCTTCTAAGCCCAGCATGAGGTGGTGAGTAGAAAGACTTTGGAAAGGGTATTATGAGGGGGTGGGATGCAGGTTTGTATCTTTCCATTTCATTCACCAAACATGTGTCAAGTGTATACCTTGGACATTCAAAGACCTAATCTAGGTGTTGGCGATATAAAGGGAGAAATAAAATTCTAGATCTCCAGGAACTTAACTGATAGGTTTGAAGAGGTTAGTTGAGGGGACAGAGAGCATAATTAGAGCTGGGGAGGAGGTGAGTTTCATCAGTATGACTTCATGAGAGAGGCTGAGCTAAATTTTGAGGGATGAAAATGATTTTGAGAAAAATATGAGTAAAAGTTACTAGGGCAGTCTAGAAAAAATATGACTTCATAAAGGAGTAATAATAATTACGGATATCATTCACTTATCACATTGAAACTTAAAAATAGCTTAAAGACATTCTTCTATTTTAGTCCCAACACAAACCTCTAAGACTTTACTATCTCCATTTTATAGAAAAACATCAGACAGTGAGGTTAAGTATTTTTCCATGGCCATTTGTCTAGTAAGGAATAGTAAGGTACCCTCACTGATATCCAAATAATGAGGACCCTAGAAATTCAAAATCCCACTAGTCACCCTGACAGATTAAGTCCAGCAATAATGGTTCAAATCTCTTGCCTATCTATGGGGAGTTTGAATATCAGCTAGTCTCCAATTTCCCAAGAGTCTTTCCTCTTACCCACTAGCATGAATCAGGATAAGACTGGAGGTCCAAACTCCTCACATCCTCCCAATTGCTAGTCCTATTAGATCTGGATAAGAAAATTATAAAAAACCCATCAGACTCTACTGGTTTGGGGAGAGGGGTTCTCCATTTCTTCCAGAGACCCAAAGGAGTGCCCAAATACTCTCGGCAATCCAATTTTATTATTCTCCTTGACTGCCCTTCATTTTATGAATATCTCCCCTGAATAAAATTGGCTATTTTATAAGCTTCATGTTTCCTTATCCAGAACTTCTCATTTTCTAATCACCTAATCTGCATTAAGAGAAGATATCAAAAGGGGTATTGAGATTTAGGTCTTCTTAGCAACAGGCCCAGTGTTCTCTGTATACTATGATATCTTTATAGTATGAAAGAATATGAAATAAGGTCATTAGCATAGGTAGGAGGTAGGTTCTTGGTCATTACTTTAGTTGAAGCAAAGAGAAAACCTTAATTATTTCAGCTCTTTTTATAGTTGAAAGGGGCCTTAGAGATCATCTTGAATAACCACATCAATTCATAGATGAGGCAATTGGTGATGCAGAGGGGTGAAATGACTTTACCAATGTCATATAGATATTAAACTAACGGTCAAAATTTAAACTTAAATTTAAATCCCACAGTGACATCATCCCTGCTATATCTGAATGACTATGATGAGATTGATCTTAATTAGTTGAAAATCTGAATTAGAGACTGTCTTTAAAGAAATACAATAAGGAAAACTAACTACAGATAAAATGTTGCCAAGTAAAGGCCTTGCCAATCTGTTTTAATGACTAGATAAGACTCATTAGCGATTGTTTGCATGTAAATGCTGCTGCTGTCTTTGCTGTTTCCTTTTTTTAACCCATTGGCTTTTACTATTAATTTGCTTGACAAATGTTTTTTTTTTTTTTCCCATCTTCATAATCTGGTGCCACATGGAGCCTCATGCTACTGTTAACTCCCTTGAAATATTTTGAGGTCTAATAAACCCAGGCATTGTTTTCCTGCTTGATAACTTTTAATCAAATCATACCTCATTCTACGTGGGTCCATTCTATCCCAACAGTCTCCCAAAAGTTTACTTAGATATATGCTTAAAGTCAGTGGGTGCAATTATTTTGGAATCTCTTCTTCAACGGACATCTCAGTTAATCTCTGAGATCATTTTTCATGAGTTGTTAAGAATGAAAACATGAATTTTGAAGTTAAGAGCAAGGAGGAATTGTAGACTTCACCTTGTCCAACCCATTTATTTTATAGATGAGGAAACTCAGTCCTAGAGAGGTTATGGGAGCATTGTTTAGTGGGAACACAGCCAAATTTGGAATAAGAAAATCTAAATTCAAATCTTAGCTTTCCTATGCAACTCTTTGTGTAGCTACTCTTCTGTTTAGCTTTTGAGCCATGAAACAAATGATCTCAGCCTATTTTCCAAATTCTTTATGTATTACTTCCTTTCCCACATAATACAGTCTAGCCAAATTAGTTTCTTTAGGGGATATAGAGTGCTGGACCTGAAGTCAAGAAGACCTAATTTCAAATCTGGCCATGGTTACTTACTAGCTTTGTGACCGTACAAGTAACTTAACTATTGTTTCCCTTAATTCATTGGGGAAGGAAATGACAAACCACTCCAGTATCTGCTAAGAAAACCCCATGAATGGTCTAGTCTATGGGGTCACTGAGAGTCAGATACAAATGAGTAGCTAGAACTCTGTGTCACATGCAGTACTCTATTTTTCATCTCTATAGTTTTCCACTGACCATCCTGTATTTCTAGAATGCATTCTCTTCTCTTCTCCACCTTGAAGAAAAACTCTCTCCCTTCAAGATATGACCTTCTTCACAAAGTCTTTCTTGAGGGGGAGGAGCCAAGATGGCGGAGTAGAAAGACTCACATATGCTACCTCCGAACCCACAACCCATAAATTTCCTGTAAAAAGAACTCCCCACAAATTCTGGAGCAGTGGAAGCCACGCAGCAACACAATGAAGGACATTTCCGTTCCAGAGAGCCCTGAAAAGCCGGCACCAAAGGTCTGTCGCACACCAGACAGTGGAGCCCAGCCCTGTCCTGGCCATTCACCCCAAGAGTTGCAGATCCGAGCAGGCTTCAGGGACAGAACCTCTGGCAGCTGTGAAGGTCCCTCTGCCCACAGGCGCTACAGGTCAGTGAGAGAGACTTCTGGGCTGGCCAAGAGGGGAGCGGGGTGTCTCCATAACTCAGGTCCCCTCAGGAGGCAGCAGCAGAGGCAGTGGTGGCCAGGGGCTCCAGGAGCAGACAGGACCTCAGATCCATTACTGAAGGTCTCAGCATAAACCCCCTGAGGGAATTGAGCCTGGGAGGCAGCTCTGCCACCACCTGAGAACCTGAATTTAATCTTACCCTGAATAGCAGCCCCACCCACCACTGAAAGCCCTGAGGCTGGGGACCAGCATTTGAATTTCAGACCCCAAGCACTAGCTGGGCAGTACTGGAGGCAAGGCAGGTGTGGAGAGGAATCTCAGAAGTCAAGTAACTAGCTGGGAAAATGCCCAGAAAAGGGAAGAAAAAATAAGACCATAGAAGGTTACTTTCTTGGTGAACAGATGTTTCCTCCTTTCCTTTCTGATGAGGAAGAACAATGCTTACCATCAGGGAAAGACATAGAAGTTAAGGCCTCTATATCCCAAACATCCAAAATAGATATCCAATGGGCTCAGGCCATGGAAGAGCTCAAAAAGGATTTTGAAAATCAAGTTAGACAGGTGGAGGAAATGCTGGGAAGAGAAATGAGAGAGAAGCAAGAAAAGCATGAAAAATGGGTCAATACCTTGCTAAAGGAGACCCAAAAAAATGCTGAAGAAAATAACACCTTGAAAAATAGGCTAACTCAATTGGCAAGAGAGGTTCAAAAAGCCAATGAGGAGAAGAATGCTTTCAAAAGCAGAGTTAGCCAAATGGAAAAAGAGGTTCAAAAGCTCACTAAAGAAAAGAGTTCTCTCAAAATTAGAATGGAACAGATGGAGTCTAATGACTTTCTGGGAAACCAAGAAATCACAAAACAAAACCAAAAGAAACAAAGCCTTTCTTGATTGCCCTCACAGTGGTGAGTGCCCTCCCTCTAACTGTTCTGGGGCAATTCTCACAACTATAAGTAATAGAGCATCTTGGGAAAGGAATAACCAAAAACTCCCCCAAAAAACAAAACAAAAGAAAAAAACCAGGATCTGAGAAGAGTGGGCCAAAAATAGGAAACCAAACTGAAAACAAAGACATTTATTAGACTGCTAAGGCAAGACTGCTCACTTATAGCACCTGGAACAGTGAATAGCATGTTCGACCTTAAGTCAGGAAGACATCAGTTAATATCCTTCTTTGAATACTAAACTACCTTTGTGACCCTGGGCAAGTCACTATGTCTTTATGATCTGAAAGTTATTTTGTGTCATGTAGCTTATAGATTACAAGGATTTGGGATGTAAGAGCTATTAAAAAGTTGATCTTAAAGTGGTTTGTTTTTATTGAATCAATATTTTGCCTGAGTGATTGTGAGCAGCAGTTCAGGCAGTGATAATAGTATAGTTCTAATCTAGTTTCATAGTTGAGTTCTCTAGGGCATTTTGTGGTCTCAGTAATTTACTAATGGTTAATTAATGTAAGATAGTGAGCTTTTGATTTCTAATTACAGCTACCAGGTCATGTCTTACAAGATATTCGCTAGGTTCTAAATATGATGTGTTGCTCTGTATATTTTTCTTGGATAATCTATATCGCACAATCTGCTTTGATCATTAAGTCCTGGATCCACAAGGATACCCCTTCTGTAGTTTCTGGTGGCAATGACCATTGCCATTATAATGAAATTGCCATAGGTTGCTTCAAACTCAATGTTTCTACAAACAAATTCTCCAGTGACCAGGCCATTTACTTGACACTTTTTTGGTAATTTATTGTTTGCTAAATTTATGTGGATGTTGTGCATAGAAAGCCCTTATGATTCCAGTCTTTGATTTTAGTTATGTCAGAGCACACCCCTTTCAGTGACATTTTCAAAATCAATCATTATATTCGTGTTCTTAGGTTTTACTATTATTGGTGAAACAATGGATGCTTCTTCCAAGAGATTTTGAGCTATTTTTCGACCATTTGTTACATGCTCTATAATATCTATTATGATTCTTCCACCTTTCTGGATAGAATATGTCAATATCTCTAAAGATGCCTTAGGAAAATGAGTCCATGTTTTGTTAATCTTGTATGAGTTTTTCTTGAGGAATTTTCTAAATCTATTAGAGTGCCTCTTAAAACTCAGAAAATATCCATTAAGATGATATTTCATAGGTGTTAATTGTTGAGATGGGTTTCTTTTGAACATGTAAAAAGCTCTAAGTTTTCTATATTCCTTCCCAGGAATCTGTTTGCACATGATTACTTCTTAAGTCTTTGTAGTAATGCTTGAATTGATGATAAATTGTGTATTATGTTCTGCATGCTCAGTCAACTCATTGTCTCTTTTTTTATAGCTAATATTTTTATTGTTCTTTAAGATTTACAAAGTACTTTACACACATTAATATCATATTTGATTCTCAAAACAACCCTTTGAAGTAGGGTACTATTTTCACCCACTTTTTATTTATTTATTTATCCATTTAGCTGTATATTTATTTATTTATTTTATTTTTAATGTTCTACAATCACTACCATAAACTTAGATTTTTTTGTCCCATACCTACCCCGTACAACCCCCCTCCCTCCTCATGAGAGCATACAATTCTATATAGGATCTACACATACTTTCCTACTGAATACATTTTCATTATAGTCATGCTATGTAGATGAACTAAAATAAATGGAAGAAATCATATAACAAATCAAAACATAATACACACACACACACACTCACACATACTAAAATGATCTGCTACATTCTGCAAATGAATTCCATAGTTCTTTCTCTGAGTGTGGAAGGCATTTTGCCTTAGAAGATCATTGGAACTTTTTTTTAAGTTCTTGTTGTTACAAAGTTCCAAGTCTACCAGAAAAAACTCTCACACTCTGTGGTCATTGCTGTGCACAAAGTTCTCCTGGTTCTGCTCCTTTTGCTCAGCATCAGGTCATATAATTCCTTCTAGGCTTCCCTGAAGTCTTCCTATTCATCATTTCTTATGGCCCAATAGTACTCCATTACATTCATATACCATAATTTATTCAGCCATTCCCTAATTGATGGGCATTCCCTTGATTTCAAGTTTGGGGCAATTAAAAAGAGTGCTGCTATAAATATTTTTGTACATGTGGGATCTTTTCCCATTTTTATGATTTCTTGGGGATACAGTCCTAGAAGCAACATTGCTGGGTCAAAGGGTATGCACATTTTTGTAGCCCTTTGGGCACAGTTTCAAACCGCTCTCTAGAATGGCTGGATGAGCTCACAGCTCCACCAACAATGAATTAGTGTTCCAATTCTCCCACAGCCTCTCCAACATTTATCATTTTCCTGTTCTGCCATGTTTGCCAATCTAATAGGTGTGATGTGGTACCTCAGAGTTATTTTGATTTGCATCTCTCTAATCAAAAGCAATTTGGAGCATTTTTTCATATGATTATACGTATCTTTAATTTCTTCCTCTGAAAATTGCCTGTTCATATCCTTTGACCGCTTATCAATTGGGGAATGACTTGTACTATTGTACATTTAACTCAGTTCTCTATATATTCTAGAAATGAGGCCTTTGTCCTGAGAATAGCTGTAAAAATTCTTTCCCAATTTACTACATCCCTCTGAATTTTGGTTGCATTGGGTTTGGTTGTGCAAAATCTTTTCAGTTTGATGTAATCAAAATTATCTATCTTGCATTTCATAATGCTTTCTGTCTCCTCTTTAGTCAAAAATAATTCCCTTCTCCATAAATCTGATAAATACACTATTCCTTGCTCCTCCAGTGTGTCCATGGTATCAATCTTTGTACCTAGGTTGTGTACCCATTTGGACCTTATTCTTGCATACAGTGTCAGGCAAGGGTCTGTGCCTAGTTTCTGCCACCCTGTTATCCAGTTTTCCCAGTAATTTTTGTTGAAAAGTGAGTTCTTGGGGGGCAGAGCCAAGATGGCGGAGTAGAAAGAGGCATGTTTACAAGCTCTGAACCCATAGCCCATATATTTAATGTAAGAAGAGTTCCCCAGAAGTTCTGGATCACTGAAAGGTGTGCAGAAACAGAGTGGAAGAGATTTCCGTTCCAGAGAGCCCTGGAGAGCCATCCCCAGGGTCCGTCGCGCTCCGGAAAGCGGACGCCACCCCAGCGCTGCCCTGGCCGTGGCCCCAGAGAAGCTGATCCAAGCAGGCTTCAGGGACAGAAGCTCCGGTGGCCGGGAAAGTCCCTCCACCCACAGGAGCTACAGGTCAGTGAGAGAGACGACTGGACTGGAAGAGGGGAGTGGGGTGTCTCCGTGACTTGGGCCCCCTCGGGAGGAAGTGGCAGAGGCAGAGGCGGGGGCAGCAGTGGAGGCAGCAGCTGCGGTGGTGGCCCGGGACTCCCCCAGCAGCAGGCAGGATCTTCATTACTGAAAGTCTCTGCATAAACCCCCTGGGGGAGCTGAATCTGGGAGAGGCCCTGCCCCACCCGCTCCATTTCTGAAGGTCTCTGCATAAAGCCCCTGAGGGAGCTGAGACTGGGAGGTGGCCCTGCCCCCACTCCAGCACCAGAACTAAAGCTCACATTGATTAGCAGCTGGGCGGCACGGAAAGCCCATTTGAATCTCAGACCCCCAAGGACTAGCTGGGCGGATCTAGGTGGGGGTGGACAGGAATCTCAGAAGTCAAGTAACTGGCTGGGAAAATGCCTAGAAAAGGGAAGAAAAATAAGACTATAGAGAGTTTTTTCGAACAGATGCAAATGATCCCAACTTTCGGATCTGATGAGGATGAGGACATATTCTTGCCATCAGGGAAAGACATGGAGGGCGGGGTCTCGGTACCACAGACATCCCAGGGGGATGTCAGGTGGGCTCAGGCCTTGCAAGAGCTCAAAAGCAAGTTAGACAGGTGGAGGAAAAACTGGGAAGAGAAATGAGAGAGATGCAAGAAAAGTATGAAAAACGGGTCAATACCTTGCTAAAGGAGACCCCAAAAAATGCTAAAGAAAATAACACCTTGAAAAATAGGCTTACTCAATTGGCAAAAGAGGTTCAAAAAGCCAATGAGGAGAAGAATGCTTTCGAAAGCAAAATTAGCCAAATGGAAAAAGAGGTTCAAAAGCTCACTGAAGATAATAGTTCTCTCAAAATTAAAATGGAACAGATGGAGGCTAATGACTATGAGATACCAAGAAATCACCAAACAAAACCAAAAGAATGAAAAAATGGAAGAGAATGTGAAATATCTCATGGGAAAAACAACTGACCTGGAAAATAGATCCAGGAGAGACAATTTAAAAATTATGGGACTACCTGAAAATCATGATCAAAAAAAGAGCCTAGATATCATCTTCCAAATTATCAAGGAAAACTGCCCTGACATTCTAGAACCAGAGGGCAAAATAAGTATTGAAAGAATCTATCGATCACCACCTGAAAGAGATCCAAAAAGAGAAACTCCTAGGAACATTGTGGTCAAATTCCAGAACTCCCAGGTCAAGGAGAAAATCCTACAAGCAGCTAGAAAGAAACAATTCCAGTATTGTGGAAATAAAATCAGGATAACTCAAGATCTAGCAGCTTCTACCTTAAGGGATCGAGGGGCATGGAATAGGATATTCCAGAAGTCAATGGAACTAGGACTCAAACCAAGAATCACCTACCCAGCTAAACTGAGTATACTACTTCAGGGGAAAATATGGTCTTTCAATGAAACAGAGGACTTTCAATCATTCTTGATGAAAAGACCAGAGCTGAAAAGAAAATTTGACTTTCAAACACAAGAATGAGAAGAAGCATGAAAAAGTAAACAGCAAAGAGAAGTCTTAAGGGACTTACCAGAAGTGAACTGTTTACATTCCTACATGGAAAGACAATATTTGTAACTCTTAAAACTTTTCAGTATCTGGGTAGTTATTGGATCCATACACACACATGTACATGTATACACGCACACACACATACACACATGCACACACATACAGAGACAGAGAGCACAGATTGAATTGAATAGGATGGGACCATATCTTAAAAGAAATTAAGGTAAATGGTGAGAGAGAAATGTAGTGGGAGGAAAGAGGGTGAAATGGAATGGGGTAATTATATGTCATTTAAGAGGCAAGTAGGAGACTTTTTAGTGGAGGGAAAAAAAGGAGACCTGAGAAAAAACAAAAAAAAACCAAAAAAACAAGAAGTTTACGCTCATCACATTTGACTAAAGGAAGGAATAAAATGCACACTAATTTTGGTATGAAAACCTATCTTACAGTATAGGAAAGTGGGGGAGAATTAGATAAGCAAGGGGGGGGATGATGGAAGGGAGGGCAAAGGGAGGAGGGAGCAATTTGAAGTCAACACTTGGGGAGGGACAGGATCAAAAGACAGAAGAGAAACAATGGGGGGCATGTTAGGATGAAGGGTAATTCAGTAAGTCTTACACAACACGACTATCAGGGAAGTCATTTGCAAAACTACACAGAAATGGCCTATATTGAATTGCCTGCCTTCCCAAAGGGAATGGGTGGGGAGGGAGGGATGGGGAGAATTTGGAACTCAAAGTTTTAGGAACAACTGTTTAGTATTGTTGTTGCTACTAGGAAAGAAGACATATAGATAATGAGGAACAGACAGTCATCTGGCCCTACAGGAGAAAAGAGAAAATGGAGACAAGAGAAGGGAGGGATGACAGAAGAGAGGGCAGATTGGAGATAGGGAAAATTAGATTGCTTAGGGTATTGGGGTGGGGAGAGGGGATAAAAGGGGAGAAAATTTGGAACCCAAATTTTGTGAAAATGAATGTAAAAAGTTAAATAAATAAATAAAAAAGAAAAAAAAGAAAAGAAAAGAAAGAAAAGTGAGTTCTTATTCCAGAAGCTGGGGTCCCTGGGTTTATCAAACAGGAGGTTGCTATATTTCTTGCCTACTGTGTCATGAGTGCCTAGTCTCTTCCACAAGTAGTTTTGATAATTGCTGCTTTATAATACAATTTGAGATCTGGTTGTGCTAGGACACTTTCCCTAGCATTTCTTTTCATTAATCCCTTTGATATTCTGGACCTTTTGTTCTTCCAGATGAATTCTGATATTATTGTATCCAGCTCTAGAAAATAATTATCTGTTAATAATTGGTATGACACTAAAAAAGTAAATTAATTTAAGTAGAATTTTCATTTTTAGTATATTAGCTCAGTCTACCCATGAGCAACTGATGTTTTGCCACTTACTTAGGTGTGATTTTATTTGTGCAGAAAGTGTCTTGTAATTGTTTTCATATAGTCCCTTGGTTTGTTTTGGCAGGTAAATTCCCAAGTATTTTATAGTGTCTACCCTGGATTTAAATGAGATTTCTCTTTCTATCTCTTGCTGTTGGACTTTGTTGCTAATATATAGGAATGCAGGAGATTTGAGCTGGTTTATTTTGTAACTTGCAACTTTGTCAAAGTTGTTTATTATTTCAAGTAGTTTTTTTCTTGAATCTCTGGGATTTTGTAAGTATATCAACATATCGTCTGCAAAGAGTGATAACTTAGTTTATTCTCTGCCTTTTCTTATTCCTTCCATTTCTTTATCTTGTCTAATTGCTACAGCTAACATTTCTAGTACCATATTGAATAATAGTGATGATAATGGACATCCTTCTTTCACCCCTGATCTTATTGGAAATGCATCTGGCTTATCTCCATTGCATATAATGCTTCCTGAAGGTTTTAGGTAGATACTGCTATTATTTTATGGAAAGTTCCCTTTATTTCTATGTTTTCCAGTGTTTTCAATGGGAATGGGTGTTGTATTTTGTCGAAAGCTTTTTCTACATCTATTGAGATAATCATGTGGTTTTTGTTAGTTTTGTTGTTGATATGATCAATAATGCTAACAGTTTTCCTAATATTGAACCAGCCCTGTATTCCTGGTATGAATCCTACCTGATCATAATGTATTATTCTCATAATAAGATGCTCTATTAGTTTTGCTAAAATATTATTTAAATTTTTTGCATCTATATTCATTAGAGAAATTGGTCTATAATTTTCTTTCTCTGTTTTGTCTCTTCCTGGTTTAGGTATCAAAACCATATTTGTATCATAGAAACAATTTGGGAGGCCTCCTTCTTCCTCAATTTTCAAAAATAGTCTATATAGTATTGGAATTAACTGCTCTTTAAATGTTTGATAGAATTCACTTATAAATCCATCAGGCCCTGGAGATTTTTTCCTAGGGAGTTCATTGATGGCTTATTCAATTTCTTTTTCTGAAATGGGGTTGTTTAAGAAATGAACTTCCTTTTCTGTTAATCTGGGCAATTTGTACTTTTTGAAATACTCATCCATCTCATTTAGATTATTGAGTTTGTGGGTATAAAGTTGGGCAAAGTAATTTCTAATTATTGTTTTAATTTCCTCCTCATTGGAGATGAGTTCACTCCTTTCATTTTTGATATTATTAATATGATTTTCTTCTTTCTTTTTTTAATCAAATTGACCAAAGGTTTATCGATTTTATTAGTTTTTTTCATAAAATCTGGTTTTATTTATTAATTCAATAGTTTTCTTAATTTCAATTTTATTAATCTCTCCTGTGGTTTTCAGTATTTCTAATTTGGTATTTACTTGGAGATTTTCAATTTGTTCTTTTTCTAGCTTTTTCAGCTGCATGCCCAAGTCATTGATCTCTTTCTCTATTTTATGTATGTAGGCATTCAAAGATATAAAACTTCCCCTAAGAAATGCTTTTGCAGTATCCTGTAAGATTTGGTAAAGTTGTCTCATTATTACATTCTTTTGAATGATATTGTTAATTGTTTCTATTATTTCTTCTTTAACCCACTCCTTCTTTAGGATTAGATTATTTAGTTTCCAATTGATTTTTGTTTTATCTTTCCATGACCTTTTGTTACATATAATTTTTATTGCTTTATGATCTGAGAAAGATGCATTGATTATTTCTGCTTTTCTGCACTGGATTGTGAGGTTTTTATGTCCTAGTACATGGTTAACTTTTGTATATGTACCATGTACCACTGACAAAAGGGTATATTCCTTTCTATTCCCATTCAATTTTCTCCAGAGATCCATCTTATCTACCTTATCCAGAGTTTTATTTACCTCCTTAACCTCTTTCTTGTTTATTTTGAGGTTAAATTTATCAAGTTCAGAGGGGGGAGGTTGAGGTCCCCTACTAGTACAATTTTTGCTGTCAATGTCTTCCTTCAACTCTCTTCTCTAAGAATTTGGATGCTATACCACTTGGAGCATATATGTTTAGTAATGATATTGCTTCATTGTCTATGGTGCCTTTTAGCAAGATATAGTTTCGGTCCTTATCTCTTGATTAGATCTATTTCTGCTTTTACTTCATCTGAGATTGGAATTACTATTCGTGCTTTTCTTACATCAGCTGAAGCACACAATGTTCTACTCCAACCTTTGACCTTTATCCTGTGTGTATCCCCCTGTTTCAAATGTGTTTCTTGTAAACAACATATCGTTGGATTATGCCTTTTAGTCCATTCTGCTATCCATCTCTGTTTTATGTGAAAGGTCATTCCATTCACATTCACAGTTATGATTACAATTTGTGTATTTCCCTCCATCCTCTTTCCCACCATTTGTGTTTTTACCTCTCCCATCTCCCTTCCCCTCCCCAATAATTTTCACTTTTTGCCACCACCTCCTGCAATCTTCCCTTCCTTCTTTTACCCCCCCTTTTACTCCCCTTTACCCCTGCTTCTTCCCTCCCTTTAAGCTTTCCTCCCCTTTCTTTTCCCTTCCCCTCCTACTGCCTATAGAGATAGTTAGGATTATATGCTTAAGTTGATTGTTCCCTCCTTGAACCAAATCAGATGAGAGTAGCTCTCAGAACGATACTTACCTCCTTCCCCTCTTTCCCTCTAGTATAATTTTATACTTCTTCCTGTGATGTAGTTTTCCGTTTTCTGCTTCCTCCTTTTCACACCTCCTGTTACAATCCCTTCGTGAACTTAAATCATATTTTTAATATGACATCATTTGCTTTATACCTGTTCCCTCTATGTATATCCCTTTTATATTTCCTAATAGATGCACAATTCTCAAGATTAACAGGTATCATCTTCCCTTATAGGGAGGTAAACAATTTGCCCAAATTGAGTAACAAGTTTTTTTTTTTTTTTCCCCTCTGTTTACCTTTTTATGCCTCTCTTGAGACCTGCATTTGAAGATTGAATTGTCTAATAAGTTCTGGTGTCAGGAAGGTCTGGAAATCCCTTACTTCGTTGAATGGCCATCTCCTTGCCCAAAATGTTATGCTGAACTTTTCCGGGTAGTTGATCCTTGGTTGTAGTCCCAAGTCCTTTGCCTTACGGGATATTGGATCCCAATTCCCTTGATCTTTTAATGTAGAAGCTGCAAGGTCCTGTGTGATCCTGATTGTAGCTCCCTGATATCTGAACATTTTCTTCTGGCTGCCTGTAGTATTTTCTCCTTCACTCGATAGTTCTGGAATTTGGCAACGATATTTCTTGGGGTTTTGAGTTTGGGATCCCTTTTGGGAGGTGATTTGTGGATTCATTCAATGACTATTTTGCCCTCTGGATCTAGCACTTCTGGGCAGTTTTCCTTGATGATTTCCTGGAAGATGTTGTCCAGACTCTTCTTTTCATCGTGGCTTTCTGGCAGGCCAATAATTCTTAAATTTTCTCTCCTGGATCTATTTTCCAAGTCAGTTGTTTTTCCAGTTAGGTGTTTTACATTTTCTTCCACCTTTTCATTCTTTAGATTTTGTTTGACTCATTCTTGCTGTCTCATTGAGTCATTAGTTTCTACTCGCCCAATTCCAATCTTTAGCAAATTGTTCTCTTCAGTTAACTTTTCCATCTGTCCAATTTTTCCTTTTAAAGAGTTATTTTCTCCAGTTAATTTTTGTACTTCCTTTTCCATTTGTTCAATTTTCCTTTTCAAAGAGATGTTCTCATCAGTGAATTCTTTTTTTTATACTTTTAAAATAATTGGCCAGTTTTTCTTCCATTTCCTTCTTTAGCTGTTCTAGGAGAGCTATTTGTGCTTGCAAGCACGTAGTCCCTTCATAGTCCCTTCTGAAGTTTCGGATGGAAGTACAGTCTCACCACTGACCTCCTTGGTATTTGTGTTTTGGTCTTTGTCCCTATAGAAAGATTCTATGGTTTTTTCACCCTTCTTTAGCTTTTCCTTGTTCATGATGGTGATTGTGTGTTGTGGCTTCCTGTTCTTTCACTTGGAAGCTGCAGAACTTGGTGTTGATCTGACTTGTGTGAGAAAAGCTAAGAGCAGGTTTTTGTTTTGTGTTTCCCTGATCAGCCCTGGGGTTAGGTTGTTAAGTGTGGGGGAGGGGCAATCTGGTCATGGAGATCTACTCAACTGAACTGAGACAAAGGCAAGCTCAGGGGATGGTGATCACAGCTGCCTTATTGTCTTCCTGTTTCCCCTGGAGTTCTGAGGCACACCTAGATCCTAGTGCGAATTTCCACCCCTCTTGGGGCTTCTCTTCTGGTGCTGAGGCTGCCTGGGTGCTAGTGTGTGTTTCCTCAGCCCTATGGTCCCTTTCCTTTTGGTTTGCCTCCACCACAGTAGGATCCCCCTTAGCTATTTTTCTAGCTGCAGGTGTCATGAGAGTATTTTCCCCCTCTGCTATTCTCACTGATCCAAGAATTTTATGGGGAAATGTTTTATGGATCTTTCAAGGTCATCAAGGGGGGAGGAGAGAGTGTTTACTGATCACTCAGCCATCCTGGCTCCTGGAAGTTCAAGTGGGTGACTTATAGACTTTTAATCCTCTGGCTGAAAGTCTCAGGAACTGCTGCTCTGATATCTGGTGCTCTGCTGGTCTCTCACCCTGGACTACTGTTCCACCAATTCTGCCTGCTACTGTCTCAGGTTTCCTGGGGCCTTCCTGCTCTGCTACGCTGGACACACTGAACTGTGTGCTGTGGGCTCCTCCATGGAGCAGATCCTTCCCGTGGACCTTCCATTCTGTCCTGGGCTTTGAATCTGCTACAGTCTGTCTCCTATTGGATTCTGCACCTCCAAAATTTGGTCAGATTCTCTTTTTAGAGGTATCTTAAAGAGTTTGTCTAAGAGGTTAGGTGAGTCTTTGCTCTCACTCTGCCATCTTGGCTCCGCCCACCCCCTCCCCCTTATGTCTCTTTAAACTATTAAATTTTGTTTTCAATTATTGATCAAAGGGATATAGAATTTCTGATAGGCATTTCTTCCTCAGGTCCCTTTCTATGAGTTTCTTTATTGTTATTTTTATTTGCAAAATACAATATTCAAGTAACTACTGCATTTACCTGCTAGATAGTAATACAATCTTCCAATGACCTTCCACAGATCTTCAATAATGACCTCAATTAGCTTCTGTCATGATGATATTTGACATCTATCCATTTATACACACACACATTTCCATTTTTCTTACTTTTTTAAACTATGACAACAGCTGATTATGTATGTGTGTGCATATATACACATAGATAAATATTATATATGTATGTATGTGTACACACACACACACATATATATAATATATATATATATATATACATATATACGTTTATACACATATTTTGTTTTGATAGTCCTAATTTTTTTAAGGTGTTATTGTAGAAGAATGGAGTCATTCTTGATGATTATATGAGATAAGTTTTAAAAAAAACATTTTGTTGTGATATAACTAATTAGTAAATTGGATTCTCACTATCAAACTAAAGAAAAGGTTGATTCAGAATTTTTAATCTAAAGAATGTTCATTTTTAGACTCAGTTTAGATTTTGGTGTTAAATTGGTTATCTGTTTTGTATTTTAGATGTAAATTCTGGAGTTTTTCCTTAAATGAACTCAGTCAAAAATCTGTAATGCTAATGAGATTAAAGATCTTTCCCACCCATTAACAGGCCTGCCCATTAAGAGGAGTTTGATTAAGGGAGATTTGTGGGAAGGCCCACACCTTTTGTTAATGAGGCACTGGTGCACAAGAGTTGTGATGCTCTCTGGCTCTGAAAAGTGGATAAATACTCTGATAAATACTTTGGTGCTTACTCATTGGATGTGTTTGTTTGGCCAAATGAGACTCTGGGCAGCTGCTAAGGAGTCCCCCAACTTTGAAAACCCAGATGTTGGTGCTTCTCACTCTGATACCTATGTATGTATGGTCAGACAGTTAGATCTTTCTGTTGAGCTGTGATGTTTTTATTGTTGACAATCAGACAGTTGGAAGCCCTGTTTGTTGATTATTATTTCTTTGTATTTTCTCTGAAGTTCGGGCTGCTGACTATTCCTCCTGAACTAAGTGAATGGTATATGTGCTTGATTAAAGTGATTGTTGTCCCTTCAAAAGTTGTTTTCCTTTTTAAAAAACAGATGTAAAACTGTTGCAGCTAACCCTCCTGTGTATTTCAGTGTGATTGCTTTTATAAGATCTTAATGTCTTAACTTTTTCCTCTTGAATTCATTAGCTCCTCAATTTTCTATTTAGTCTTAGTAATGGACTTTTTTCTTAAAAAAAAAAAATTGCCTGTTACCACTTAGCAACAGGTTATGTGACTTGCAGCTGAGGGTAACATTGAGAAAATGTAGCTATAATTTCTGAGATCTGTTTATGTTGTCATGATATAGTATTGATGCATAATGAAAAATATGCATATGATCAGGCCATCCCTTGACCATTTATGTTTTGCATGTTTAGATGCCAATGTCGTCTTCATGGAAGCATTTTCACTAGGAGGAATATTGTTACATTTAATTCATTCCAGAGAACCTTGTCGTTTCATAGTAGTAGAACACCAAGGATTACTTCTTGGCTCAATATATCAAACTCAACACTCTCCTCTTCTCAAGTCTGTTGATACCTTATCCTTATATTACTTCTCAGGGTTATTGTGAGAAGCAAAATAGATTAGCATAATGTCTTAATATAGCATATTAAGTGCTATAGAAATGCCTATTCCTTCCCTATATCCTATTAAAAGTCTTGTCTTGCCAGACTCGGATTATTCCCAGCATCTGCGCTTGTTCTCCTATATACATACTGCCGAATGAAACTAGAAAAAATCAGGAAATCAAGATAACTTCAAATTTTTGTAACATCTCACTTGAGTCCTCACTGTGTGAAGGCAGTTCTTTTATGCCTTCCTGACTTACAATTTCACTCTCTTTAATAGACTTTCCAAATGATTTCATCAGTTTTTAAGCCTTCCATGGTTCCTCTGTCCCCTATTCTTTCAATAGAGAACTTTGCCTTACACTTCACTGAAATAAATTGAGGAGAATTGCAAAATGCTCCTTCTATTCTTCTCCTCATCATGTGTCACTAAGATGTCTTGTGACTTATTTTTCTGTATTTTCTATTTTCCGTGAACAGATGACCCTTATCTTTGCCCAGAGAAACCTCTTTGCATCCACAAGTAATCCCAACGTATCCTATGATCTCTAGCACTTTTGCCCCTTTATTGTACACACTCTCTTACTTATCCTGTCTCTTTCTGATTGCTGATTGCCAATGTCTTCTCCATCCTCAAAAAATCTTCACTTGATCCATCTCTCCATGATCCTATATCTCTTCACCATTTTCTAGTTAAACTCTCTAAAAAGACTATAATAGTCACTAATACTTTTACTCTCACTTCTTAATTCTTTGCATTCTGGCTTATGATCTCAACATTCAACTGAAACTATTGTCTCTAAAGTTATTAGTCATCTCAATCATTATTTGTAATGACCTTTCCTGAATCCTCATCCTTCTTGACTTTCTGCAGTCTTTGACACTGTCTAGCAAACTCTTTTCCTCGTTTATTTCTCTCATAAGTCTCTTCTAGCAACAATCTATATTCAGTCCCCTGTCAAAGTACTCCTAAAATGAGGTGCATCCTGGGTAATCTCCAGTCATCCTGATGAACATCTGGTCACTGGATTCAGATGGCTCTGGAGGAGAAATGAGGCTAGTGACCCTGCACAGCCCTCACTCACTCAAAACACAGTTAAGTGCAAGTCATGTCATCATTTCTCTGATGGCATGGTCTTCTTTGGCAACGAAAAGCGAACATAATAATTCAGAATTATGCATGGTGGGTGATTTATAAATGTTTCTTGACTTACTCTGCATTTTGATTGTACTTCTTTCTCCTGGTTTTCCAGCTGTTTGACTGAGCTTTCTCATTTGTCTTAGCTGGATCTTCATCTAGCTCAGTCCCCCTAATCAGTTGTGTCCTCTGAGGCTCTCTCTTGGTCCCTGTTCTTGCCTCTCACTATACAGTTTCATTTGGTGATCTTGTCAGATCCTATGGATTCATCTCTCATCTCTATGTAGATTATTCCACATTTATTTGTCCAGGCCTAACTTCTGCTTGACCTCCAGCCTCACATCTCTAACAGTTTATTGGACATCTCAAAGTGGATGTTTTGTAGATGTCTTAAACTTAATATATGCAAAATTGAACTCATTATCATTATCCCCAGATCCTTCCTCTTCTTAGATACCTTATTACTCTTGAGGATAACACCATCCTCTTACGGGAAGAGAAGACATGTATAAGTCTTACAGTTTGCTAGGCACTGTGTTAAACACTTTGCATTTATTTTCTCATTTAATCCTCACACCAACCTGGCCAGGTAGATTCTATCAATATTCCCATTTTAGAGTTGAGAGAACTGAAGCAAAAGGGGTTAAATTAATTGCTCTGGTTCACACCTCCAGTTAACTATCTGATGTTAGATTTAAATGACGCAGAATCACAGACTAAATGTCAGAAATAATTTCTGGATTATTCTCTTGAGATGTAATGGTATGGAAGAAAGAGTTCACAAAGGCTATTTACTTAAGGTTAAAATTTTTCTGGATTTCTTGATGCTATTTTAGTCAAATGTAAATGACAAATCAATATTCTTTTATTTTGTATTATACATTTCAACTTTACTTTTCATCAGCTTAGATAATTAGACATTGCCCATATCTTCAATGTAGTAAAATGAAGAATATGGGCATTCTGTATTCCTAAAAGGTTATCGGTACATTACTTGTCAATGTAAGCATTTTTACAATGAAGTTAAATACTTATCATCTTCCTTGTTCTCTCTTCCATTATCAAATCTTTCAAATTAATTCTTCACTACCCTCCTATTGCTCTCTTTAACTGCTTGTAGTTTGCAATTGTTATCTCAAAAACAACTAGTGGACAATGCCTGGTCCCCAAGGTGATTTTGCTCAAGTTTCTATCCTTAATCTAATCCTTCTTTTCAATAAATATTCTCTTAAATAATATACCATTGTCATAACTTCCAATATCACCTTTGAGAGATACGCCAAAATCTTTATCTAGCTATGCATGATCTCCTGAGCTTTAGACCTCCATCTTCAAGTGACTCTAGGACATGTTTACTTGAATGTTCTGCCAGCAGCTTACATTTAGCATGTCCCTAAATGGATTTATCTTTCAAAGACAAAGTGCTTCTGTTTCTCCTGCACAGAGAATAGGTGCTTAACTTGTTCGCATTGAATTGAATTGACTTTTTGTCAACCATAATAGCATTCCCTGACATAACATAAAACATTTAGATGTTATATGGGAAATTTCCCTCTCCCTCATCTCTCATAGCCAAAAAATTATCCAATTCTTTTGATACATTTGATTATGTACTTGCACTTGTCCCCTTTCCTTTATTTCCATTGCCATCATAGTACAGACATTATCATGACTTCAATCTTGGCCTATTGCAATTACTCTAACCAAACTTGGCTTATCCATTCTCTCTCTCTTTCAACTTCCTAGAAAATCAAAATAATATTCTTTGTCCACAAACCTGGCTATTCCATTTCTCTGCTCAAAACCCTTCAAAGCATCTCTATTGCTTATTAGGAGAGTATTAACTCTGAAAGTTTTCTATAGTCATGTGTCATTCTACCTTCGCTGTCTTATTTCACACTACTCTTCTCCAAATTTCTAATGATCTAACCAGAACATTGTACTCTTGAACTCTCTTTAATCTAAGTCTTGTGATTTTCACAAGACTTCAGTGTCTTCATTTAAGCTATTCCTTCTGCCAAGAATGATATCTCCCTTTTGATAAAGATAAAGTACCATGGAAGATGGGAGAGGAAAACATTCCTTATTAGTTGGGAGATTAGGTAAGACTTTCTAGAGAAAATGACATGTAGTTTGGGCTTCTAAAATGATCACTTTATTCTTCATGTCTCTTAAGCACTTAACACGTATTATTTGTGTTTGTGTGTTATCATCTGTTCAGTGGACGGTAAGTTCCAAGCAGAAGTCGTGACTTCTTGAGAATTTTTATATTCTCATACAATGAGGAGAGCACTCTGAGGATGGTATAGTAGAAACAGTCATGAAACTGAAACTAGAGAGCACTGGTTGAAATCCAGACTCAGTCATTCATGACTTCTGTGATCTTATGTAAATCATCCCACCTCTCTCTGCCTTAGCCTCAGTTTTCTCACATATAAAATGTTTGGGTTGAATGAGATAATGGAGTTCTTGCCTTCTTTTGTGTCAAGGACTTTTTGGCATTCTGGTGAATCCTTTATATACACACATGCATGCATGTATGCATGTATATATTTATATATGTATGTATATATATAATATGGGTATACATATAGATATAGATACATACATGTATGTATTTATTATATATGAAAGAAGTGGTAAGTTTTAGTGAAATTTTGGTGAAAGTGAAGATTTAATTTTTCCTCATCCAAGTTCAAAGACCTTCTAAACTCTATATATGGAATGTACCAAAGGTTAAGAATACCTAGACGAAATGAACTTTAAGAGTCCCTTATAGTTCTAAACCCCATGAAAGACATTTTAAAAAGTGAAGATTGTTATCAAATTGATTTAATTACCTAGTCTGAATGAAAAGCACTTTGTGGACTTATAGGTAACCTACAATAGCACTGGTTACATGGAAAAAATGCAATTAGTGTTCTGAACAACTGACTTGTCGATGAACTTTTGGAGCAAAAGTTATTATTAAGTTGGGGGTTGTCTATGTATGTTTTAAGTAATCCAAAGCATGATCAAGGATGGAAGATGAAAAACTATTTTCCTGAACAATAATGGAATACTTAGCTTAGAAATGAAACATTTCGGCTTGGCAAACAAACAAATTCAAACAAGTAAAGTAGTTTCTCATTGAAGTTCCAAATCAGCACCGGTTAATAATATATCTGTGCATGACTATTGGTGATGGAGACAGAATCAGATCCAAAGGAAAACTGTGAATTTCACCCCATACCAAATGTCAAAATGTTAAAGCTAGCTTCTTATTGCTTCCTAAATTTTATTTTTCAAGAGTTCAATATAGGGAACATGTACTGCTTGAGGCATCTAATGCCTTTGGTGAATTTGCCAATATAAGTACATTGTGCTTTATTTTTCCAACTGTCAAAAATTTTGCCTAACTTTATCCTTGTAAAAATGTAAAAGGAGCAGGCACCTATAGGGTATTTTACTGAAACTGAAGCTCCTTTTTTTGATATCTCTGGATGATAGGGAAGTGACTTTGAGTTCTTGAAGTCAGTGACAGTGGAACACAAGGTCTTACAGATAGCATCAAGTTGCAAAATATTTAATATGGCTCCAGTGATGGTCTCTTGTCCACATGAAAGCATAGACAAGTTCTAAGAGGTTCATCACTATAAACTAGACCACCTGGTGATGTTCCACAGAATCCCATTAAGCAACAGTAACTGTTGAACCCTGTCTACAAAGGAATGGAGAAGTAACAATCTTCATAGAGAAAACATATTAAAAACTCTTCTATACCATAACTGAAAGTATTAAGAAATACATATTTCTCTAGTCTAAAATCATTTCCTAACCTTTCCCTCTTTGCAATTGTGTAAAAGAAAAGTAAAGAAGAAAAGTTTAAGGTTCTCAATGGATTTAGGTTAATGGTCAAACTTAGTATAAGAAATTTCTCTGATCTAATGAAGAACATTTCTTACTATTCTATTGATCAGCATGGGTACCTTTTGCTTATTCCAGGAAAAAAAATAGAGAGTATATGGTCACAGATGGTACTAAACAGTTTTTGAGAAGATTAAATGGTTATTATTCTATTATATCATCAAGCAGTTTGTTAATACTAAAATACATTTTATCATATTGTGATTTTCATCATGTTCAAGATTTCCATAAATTTTACTTAAAATTGTCTTGTGTAAAAGAGATGTCCAAGGACATGGGAGGGATCGAAGAATTCTATAAGTTTGGATATGTCTCTCTTTCAGAGAGGAAATATTTGAATTTGGAATAATATTAAATAAATGAAGCTTGTATCTAATACAGATTCCAGCAGTGATGACAGTATATGCATATGCTATATAGCTATATAGCCATATAGACATATATGTGTGTATATGTGTGTGTCTGAATACAGGTATACATGTAGATTGATAGATAAGATTGATATCTGTCTATATTTATCTCTTCTTTTGCAACAGTAGTTAAAATTACAGAAACAAAACCACAACTCCATATAGTATAGAAATAGGTTTGCAAACAAATAATTGCATGCTAGGTTATGTTGTTTGCCCAAGGTAATATAGAGTTCATGCCAAAACTAAGATTCAGATCTAAGTCCCCTAACCCCCAATCTGCTGCTCTTACTATTACTCAGCCTTCCAGGAACATAGCTTTTATTTGGTTGTTGTTGTAACTTTGCCGGAGAAGCAGGTAATCCTCATTCATTTAAAGTATCCTTTTGGTAGTTCCTATTGCCTAAGGAAGGAAATTTGGCAGGCTACCATATAGGGGGATATGAATGGAGTTTCCAGAGATGGTAAAGTTAAAGATGTGGGTGCTTACGGATTGAAGGATGTAATGGAAGTACTGACAGAATGAAAAACTAAGGCTAGGGTTGAGTATAGATAGAGAATAGGGAGCAGGATGGGGAAGGAGTTTTTGACAGGAGTAACAGGATATGATTACATCAGCTACACATAAACATGCAAGGAAACTAATTAAAAGAAACAACTTTTGGGCAATATGAATGAAGTAAAATTAGATAGGACAGGAATCAGTCAGCTTTGATCAAGTTAATAAACATCTATTAAGTTCCTACTGTGTGCTACGTACATAGGGATACTAAGTAAAGTATATCAGACATAAAGAAAACTAAAATTAGGTTACATTTTTATGTTGTTCGAATGCAAAAATGTATGCTTGCCAAAAAGACTATTTTGTGGAGAACTCACATGGGGCAGGTGATCACATAATGGTCAGAAGAAGAGATAAAAAAGATACTCTCAAGGTCTCTCTCAAGAACTTTGGATTTGATTGTGGGACATGGGAGACACTGGCACCGGTGCGCCCACATCAGAAAGGGTGCTGTGCTCTATGAGAAAAGCAGAATTGAAACAGCACAAAGGAAACATAGGATACCCAAATTTGGAGTAACCACCCCAAATGTTCCACAACTATCTGTGCCCAATCTGGGGTAGAGCATCCTGAGCTCATATTAGTCTGATTAGCCACAGTCTGTACACATCAGAACTTTGCTTTCTCGTGGTGATATCATTTTGGTCCTCTTCATTCTCCATTACAGTAGAAAAAATATGAATAACTTGATATTTATGGGATAGATACAGAATAGATGAAAGGTGATCTCAGAGGGAGATAAATTAGCAGGAAGATGAGTTGGAAAAGTCCTTTTTCATAAAATTGAACGTGAGCTCTCTTTTAGGAAAACAGGGAGAACAAGAAATAGATAACAGAATTCCATAAATGGCAGACAAGTAGTGGAAAAGCACCAAGATTGGAAATGAAATGATGTGTTCAAGGAACTTTACAAAGGCCAATATGACTGCATTGTAGAATACTTGGTAATGATTAAAGTAGTAGGAAGGGGCCAGAGGATGTAGATCTTTAAATGCCAAGTGGATTTTTTGTTTGATCTTAGTACAAATATGGAACAAATGGAGCTCACTCTATATGAGTACAACATGTTCTAACCCACTTTTCAGAAAACTTCTAAAAACTATTAGAAAGCTGAATGGAGAAAGTATTGCAATGTGAAGATATTGGGACAAAGTGACTAGTTAGAAGGCTAATGTAAATGTGATCTCTTAGAGGGTGGAGACCTAGTTTTCTTTTCTTTATATCCCCAGTGCTTGGCGCAGTGCCTGCCTGGCACTTGGTAGTCAATTAGCATTGATTTACTAACTTCTTAGGTACCCCTAGACAACTTTTAAAGACAGTGGATTCTGAATTGGAAATGGAACAGGTTGCTACCAAGAGCTCCTTATACCTATGAAACAACCTATCTTATGAAGGAAATAACTTTTTCAATATATTAAAACTTAATTATATATTTTGAAATGCCAGTTTTGTGGGAGTATAACTGTAAAGAGGAGAACCAATTTGGAGCATCCCTTTTGTCTCATTTTATGTTATTCATGCTTTTAGAAGTAGTCAGAGGATGGCCCTTTTAATAAGGCAAAGAAAAATAACTACATCAGGCTGGGAGAGAAATAGACCTATTCACTGAATGGGAATTACCTCACCCTAAGTGAATACCTGAATGGACCTTGACCTAAAGGGGCCAATGTCTCCCATTGCATCTTGAGCCATCTGCAGTCATCTTGATGAATATCTGGTCACTGGATTCAGATGGCTCAGGAGGAGAAAGTGAGGTTGGTGACCTTGCACAGCCCTCCCTTACTCAAAACAAAGTCAGGTGCAAGTCATGTCATCATTTCTCTGATGGCATCATCTTGTTTGGCACCAAAGGATGAACACAATAACAATGTAATAATACAGGCAGGAATGATGAGTCCATGAACTAGACTGTAGCTCTGTGACTGAAGAGAAAGTACCATATATGAAGGATTTTGTCAGGGAAAAATATCAAAATTTTGCAGCAGATTCAATATTAAATTAATTCTCTCCTCTCTTTTCCTTTCCTCTTTTCTCTTGTACTTTTTTGCCTTGTCTCATCTTATATCATCTCATAATATTATTATATTCTGTTCTGGTATATTATATTGTTATTTTGTATTGCATTGTGTTTCATTGAATTTTCATTGTATTGTATCAAATTGTATCATCTCATCATACTATATCATGTTATTTTATATCACATTATAGCATATTGCAACATATATTATCCCATCATATTATATTTATATATATTATATTATACTTTATATACAAATATTGATCTCTATATGAGTTTATCAATGAACTGAGATAGAATGAAAAGAAAATAAAGCTCACGTCCAAGTGTTGAAATAGATAAAGAATGAAAAAAGAATGCTGAGGAAGAGTTAGGTAAATAAGAGAATCTGGAGACTGAAGTGGTGTCAAAACCTATGAAATTTTTCAAAGATCAAGAAAGATGATGGCTTAGAATAGCCTATTAGATTTTGCATTTAAAAGATCATTGGCAACTTTGGAGAAGGCAGTTTCAATTGAACAATGAGTTCAGAAGCCAGGTTATAGATGGTTTAGAAGAAGATAAAAAGAATGGAAATTGAGGCATCAAATATAGTCAGAGCTAATCCAGTACAATCAGAATAATATCTACCAATATTTCAGCCACTTAAAAGGGATTTTTCTAAAAAGCACATTTGATCAAGTCATACCTCTACTCAAGAAACTCGACTGGCTTCTTATTGTCTCCAGGATAATTTTACATCATACTGTTTAACATTTAAAGCTCTTTATAACCTAGCCCCTACTTCCTACTTTCTAGTCTTATTAAATTTTACTGCCTGCTGTGTACTCTTCAGTCCAGTGACAATGACCTCCTTGCTGTTTCGCAAATAAAATGCTTCATGTCTCTCAGGAATTTTCTATGACTGTTCCCCATTTCTGGAATGTTCTCTTTCCTCATTTCAGCCTGCTAATTTCCCTGTCTAACTTCAAGACATATCTAAAATCTCATATTCTACAAGAATCTTTTCCTGAACTCTTTTAATTAATTCTAATTTATGTTTTTTATTAATTATTTATATATATTGGTTTGGTTATCAACCTCATTAGATGGTGAACTCCTTGAGGTCAGGGTCCATATTTTGTCTCTTTTTGTATCCATAGTAACTCAGTATAGTGCTTGGACTAGAACAGGTTAAAGAAACAATTAAAAAGCTTTCACATTGGAGGGAAAGATTGGGAAGGTGAGGGGATTGAGTGAACCTTACTCTCATCAGAATTGACTTAAAGAGGAAATAACATACACTCACTTGGGTATACAAATCTATCTTTCCCTATAGGAATGTAGGGGGAAAGGGGGCATGAGAAAGGGGGTGATTGAAGGGAGGAAAGATCGGAGGAGGGGATAGTGAGAAGCAAAACACTTTTGTGGGGGGACAAGACGAAAGAAGAGAGAACAGAATAAATAAGGGGCAGAGTGCAGGGAAATACAGTTAGCAATAGTAAGTGAGAAAAAAGATTGAAGCAAGTTCCTCTGTTAAAGGTCTCATTTCTCAACACATAGAGAACTGACTCAAATTTATAAAAGAAAGAGATATTCCCTAAATGATAAATGGTCAAAATATATGAACCATTTTCAGATGAAGTAATCAAAGCTGTCTATAGCCATGTGAAAATAATGCTCTAACTCACTATTGATTGGAGAAATACAAATTAACATAATTCTGAGGTACTATCTCATACCTATTAGATTGGCTAATAGGACAGAAAAGAAAAAAATAATAAATGTTGAATGGGATGTGCTGAAAATGAGACATTAATGCACTGCTGGTGGAATTGTGAACCGATTCATCCATTCTGTAGAGCAATTTGAAACTCTGCATAAAGGGCTATAAAATCTTTCATACCCTTTTGCCTAGCAATATCAGTACTAGGTCTGTATCCCAAAAGAAATAAAATAAAACAAACGAACAAAAAGGAAAATTACCTATATGTACAAAAATGTTAATAGCAACTGTTTTTTTCTGGGGACAAAGAATTGGAAATTGAGAGAATGTCCATCAGTTAGAGAATGACTTAACAAATTGTAGTATTTGATTGTGGTATAATACTATTGTGCTATAAGAAATGAAGAGCAGGCCCTTTACCTCTGTTCTTTGAGCCCAGCAGAGGAAGCCTCATGAAGACACTCAAAATGTCTATTTACAAGATCGAGGGAAGAGAGATCTTTGATTCTCATGGAAACACCACTGCTGAAGTTCATCTCTAAACTGGAAAGGTTTCTTCTTTTTTTTAAATTATTTTATTTTTTTCTAATGTTCTACAATCACTACCATAAAACTTAGATTTTTTTTTACCCCATTCACCTACCTCCCCACTCCCTCCCTCCTCAAGAAAGCATATAATTCTATATAGGATCTACATATACTTTCCTATTGAATACATTTTCATATAGTCATGCTGTATAGATGAACTAAAATAAATGGAAGAAATCATATAACAAATCAAAACATAATACACACACACACAAAGGTGATCTACTACATTCTGAGAATGAAATCCAGTGTTCTTTCTCTGAGTGTGGAAGGCATTTTGCTTTAGAAAACCATTGGGAATTTTTTTTTTTAAGTTCTTGCATTATTACAAAGTTCCAAGTCTACCAGAAAAAGCTCTCACACACCGTGGTCGTTGCTGTGCACAAAGTTCTCCTGGTTCTGCTCCTTTTGCTCAGCACCAGATCATATAAGTCCTTCCAGGCCTCCCTGAAGTCTTCTTCTTCATCATTTCTTATGGTGCAATAATACTCTCATATACCACAATTTATTTGGTCATTCCCCAATTAATGGGCATCCCCAAAAAGGTGTCTTCCATGAAGCCTTAGAGTTCTGAGACAATGATAAGACCTGCTATATGGGGAAAGGTGTCTCAAAAGTGGCTGAGCACATCAATAAAACTGTTGCTACAACCCGGATTAGCAAGAAACTGAATGTTGTGGAACAAGAGAAGATTGACAAACTAATTGTAGAGATGGATAGCACTGAGAATAAATCTAAATTTGATGCAAATGACTCATTGGAAGTGTCTGGTTGTTTGCAAGGATAAAGCTGATGAGAAAGTTGTCTCCCTGTACCACCACACTGCTGATCTTGCAGGCAATAATGAAGTCATTCTACCAGTTCTAGCCTTCAACGTGATCAATGCTCCCATGATGGTAACAAGTAAGCCACACAAGTTCGTCGCGCATGATCCTCCCTGCTAGAGCAGCAAACTTTGGAGGAGTTGTGCTCATTGGAGCTGAGGTTTACTACAACCTGAAGAATGAAATTAAGCAGACATATGGACAAGATGGCACCAACCAAGGGGATGAAGATGTCTTTGCTCCTAAAATCCTGGATAATAAAGATGTTCAGAAGCTGCTAGAGAAAGCTAATGGTAAGGCTGGCTATACTGAGAAGGTCATGATTGCTGCTGCCTCAGAATTTTCATGATCTAGGAAATATGACTTGGACTTCAAGTGTTCTGATGATTCTAGCAGATACATTTTCCCTTCTGTGCTTAGGGACCTCTACAACACCTTTATCAAGGACTATCCATTGGTATCTCTTGAAGATCCTCTGACTAGATGATTGGGAAAGTTGAAAGAATTTCACTGCTACTGCAGGTATCCAGGTGATAGAGGACAGTCACACAGTAGCCAGTCCCAAGCACATTTAAAGGCTATGAATGAGAAAGCCTGCAACTATCTCCTGTTCAAAGTGAAAGATTGGCTACATGACTGAATCACTCCAGGAATGCAAGGGGGTCCAGTCTAATAGGTGGGGAGAAATCATAGCCCATTGCTCTGGGGAGACTGAAGATACTTTCATTGCATATCTGGTGGTGGGTTTCTGAACTGGTGCCCCTGATAATCTGAGTATCTGGTCAAGTATACCCAGTTTCTCAGAACTGAGGAAGAGCTGATCAGCAAGGCCAAATTTGCTGGAAATAATTTCAGAAACCTTCAAGCCAGGTAAGCCCTGTGGCCAGGAGGTCTCAGAACTCACAGGCCCCAGTCCCCTCTGAAGAAGTCTGCTCCTGTTCTAAGAATGGACAGCACCAAGTACTACACCAGTTTTGTTTGGAGGACAGTGGCCTCTGCTGTTTAACTTACCTCTCCCCTCCACCTTTCTCTGATTTTGTCACTGCTTCCTTATGATTGTCTTACCAGAGACTGTAGCTGATCATCTGGCACTCTGTTGGAAGACCATTATCATCTTGTGACTAGGAGAGAATAATTCTTTCTTACCCCCAACTCCAGTGTTGATGTTTGGAGCCATATGCTTGTGATATAGCTCCAATGAGCCCACAGGTTAGATCCTTAGTGACTTTTATGTGCAGAATAAAAGTATTCAGTAACTTCCCTCCCTCAAAAAATAGATAGAGAGATAGAGAGATATAAAAAATAGAAAGAGAAAGAGAGAGAGAGAGAGAGAGAGAGAGAGAGAGAGAGAGAGAGAGGTATGAATGAAAATGTATCAGTACTGTAAAGGATAAAAAAGGCAAGTGACATCATGGAGAGACAGAGGGAGCCAGGTTTAACAACAATCAAAAGATGGAAAGAGTGAAAAATAGATAGAAAGAAGGGGATTCTCTTCAATATAGAGCAGGAATTGCATATTACCCAATGGGAAAAGTAGAGAATCAGACAAATTTAGAGAACAATATTAGGAAATATTAGGATGGGGAACTGGGTTTGTAAAACTGCACTGAGAGTTCAAATCACTGCTTGAAGATAGAAGTAAAAGCACATAGGAATCACTGACAAGTGAATCAAGTAAGGAGATAAATGGTTAAAGACAGTTCTTTGGAAGGAGGCATATCATTAGAAGGTTCAACTACTTTTCTCCTATGCCCCTTTAGTTCCCACCCCCAAAAAAGCAATAACTGATAGATGTATGGGCTCCCAGTAAGTGTTCAAAGGTTTCTGGCTTGCTTTGGAGAAGACTTTGCAAGTCAGGAGCCAGAAGGAGTCTTGTCCAAAGAGGGTGCTTTGATGTTGCAGATGGCACTAAGAGAATCCAGGAGTTGGGAAATGGGTGTCTAGAGATGTCCCTGGGACAAAGTCTAAATAAAAGGAAGAACTTGTAACTCCAGCATTTGTAGAGGAAGTTTTTTTGTCAGGGGATTCCTTATAGCAATGAAATTGTAGAATCAGTCCCTATCTTTACCCTTATTGCCTGAATGTCAAGGAATATTGAAGTACCACAAATGGAATCTTATAAAGTAGTCTTCATCACCCATGGGAAAACAGGTTGACAAGTTTTGTTTACAGCACAGCTTGCTGCACTTATAATCATCCAATAGAATATTTTGTCATTCTGTGTCCCTTGTTATCAGTATTTCAACCATCAGTAAAGCTTAGCTGGCTCTGGCTTTGTACTGCAGACCTGGATCATAGCCTTTACACAGCTGGTCCAGCAAGCTGCTAGGAGCTTTGGTGATAAGAAGCCTGGCTGCTTTGACTCTTAGTCTTGGAAGCATCCTCTAAGATGTGCCAATGTTGGCCTGTCACACTAGACCATGGGCTATTCTTCATTTTATCTCAGTATTTTAAGATAGTGATGTTAGAATCATTCTTGATGTATCTTCTTTCAGGGATCAAAGAGAAGGGTAGTCTTGTCCCCCATGCACTTATCCTATTCTGATAAATCTCCCTAGCGGTTAGGTCTTTCACATTAATTTCTTCCACAGTAAAGACAAGATCCTCTGCAGTTGTGTCTGAAAGCTGCTTTGAGAGGGAGAAAGACTAAGATGTCTCTGATGGTTCCATGGTTTGCTCAATCAGATCATTCTCATCCTCCTAACATTTGTTTCCTCTCATTGACTATGAGGATATTTTTGTAAGATAAGACTGGAATTCTCCAATTTGACTCTCTCCAACAAGCATTTATTAAATGCCTCTTGCATTAGTAAAAAAACCAAACAAACAAACAAAAACCAAAACAAAAACACTCCTGTTGGGGTGCTTGGGCGCATGTACTTTGGCCCCAATTTTAAAATCACATTTCTCTTTAAAAATCACATTTCCCTGTAGCCTCAAATGCCATCTTAGGCAGTTTCTCCCCAGTCCAAGGACACAGCCTGCCCCAGGAACAACCATTACCTCCCCTCCTGATACAACAGCCTGCTGCACCCAGAGAACGTATTAATTTGAACTAGCTGTGTACTGGCTGAATGGGTTGTGCACTTGGTCATAACAACATTTAGTACTCGCTGACCAATCGTATGTATCCTAGACTTAGACAGAGATGTACTTCCTTACATTTATGTTGTTTAACAAGACATTGAAGAGAGCAACCTGGTATTTCTGAGATAGCCCTGAGCACTAGTTGACTTAGTGGCATTTTAGGCCTAAAAACACACCTCCAGGAAGCCCCATTCCAACCCTGGCTATTTCTTGATGAATTTTGGGGAAAATACCTGTGCAGTAGATGCCAAAAGTGCATGTTCCTTTAAGAACCGGCCACTCCTTAACCACTCCCTAATCCCACCTCAAAACATCTAGTTAGCATATTTGGCACATGACTATATAAATATAGACTATAGAATATCCTATATAAACTTTACATGTGCCCCTCTAAGGTTGCAGCTTTCCTAAGAACTCTTGCTCACTGAAAAGCATAATAAATCTTTACCTTGATCTCAACAATGCTTGAGTCTGTGAATTCTTCTCCAGGTGACCTGTCCCTGGTACCTTGGTCTTTATGGGGGTCTCACCACCCCTCCCTTCCAGCCTTCATCACTCCTACTCTCAAGAAACTTATTTAAATGCTGTTGGATTCTTCCTCTGAGCCTGGGTGCTCAGGTCAGATTTACACACTATAATCTCCTTGGTTCTGCTTCCTGCCTATTTTCTCTTCCTCATAATCTATACTTCACTGAGCTCTTGAATTAATTATCCCAATTCATGACTCTGTTCATATGACATCTCATTTGAAAATTTTTAAATGACTTTCTATACAATTAAGAGCTAAGAAGACAGTGGCCAATGAACAAGCATGGGCTTTAGCTATAGGCAACATTTCCAAGCAGTTTAACAGTGCAGTGGAAGAGAAAAATATAAAGTTAGGTACGTGAATTAAGTTTGTAGAAGGAAGGGCTGAATTTTTTTTTAATATGAGGGAAAATGAGCTTGTTTGTAAGAATTGAAAGATTCACTGAAATATGGGAAAGAGTAAATGAATCATGGCATGAGGGAGACACACAGAGAGAGAAATTGCAGATATTGAAAAAAAGAGTGAGACAAAATACTGAAAAGTAGCTAAAGCATAGGATAAGAGGTACATGCAAAGGGATTAGTCATAAATAAGTTTATTGTTCTATATCTGCAGGGAAGATAGAGTGAATGAAGTGCTTGTATTTTGAGAAATGGAAGTCTTTCGGTGAGTGAAAAGAGAAGACAACTGGAAATTGTCAATAGAAGGATGGTTCACAAATAGAGAAACATGATAAGCCTTCCATTTTCTTGTTGATCAGACTGATGGTCAGAGGAGTTACTGCAGTTTTTTTGAGAGGATACTCTAGATCTAGTCTAGAGAGAAACTGAAGTGGTTCCTGGACTGGAAATTCTAGCATCTTGCCACCTAACAAACAACTCAGATATTATACTACATTACTGTGTAATTAACAGAATATTTTATGGTTAACTTCTAGAATTATGGACCACATTACATAAGACTACTATCATGTTTATAGTTCAAGTATCACTTGTGATGCAATAAGATATCATGTTTGGAGGGGTCATCAAGGTTATTTTAATTTCTGCTTAGCATGTGTTCCTCTGTGACATACCACATGGTCCAAATACGATGAATAGTAAATTCAATCACATACTATCAATGAAAGTTTGGAAAAGAACATCGCTTACAAAAGACAAAAATATCTGTGATAGAATCAAGGTGACAAAATCTGGATATTGGAATTCAGATTTTTTCCCCTGTTTTCCTGTCACTGCCCTTGAGACTTTGACCTGTTTTGTATCATGTAAGGAATGGGAACAATCAGCGGTTTCCTTTGAGTTGGATTCATATATAACTGTGTGGTGGACAATAAATCCAGGTTCAAAAATAACTATTATCTCACTTTGACTCATGATAAGTGACAATTATTTATCCCAAGAGCAAAAGAATAATAATTTAAAGAGAATCAAGCAATAGTAGAAGTAAATATCTAGATCTGATTCTCTCTATTTCATATCTTTCATGCTCATTGAGATTGTGTATTCTCACTTCATCCTTAAACCCAACTGAGGGTGTGTATCCAAATTTATCACTTTGTTCCTATATAGTCATTAGCTTTGCAACTAAAAGTAAATAATAATTCAAAAATAAAGGGTATACAATGGGCATAAATTATATCTTAATACATAGAAAACAACATTCCTGATTTGAGAATTATATCAGAACCAGATATTTGCATACAGCCATACTATCAGTGTTTTGAAAATACCAAATGAGAACAAAAAAAAAAAGAAAATGCTATGCAACTAAAGGAATGCTCATCTGTTAAACAAATTTTCATAGCTAAAAAGTAGGAAACAGATAAAAGAACAGACACATTGTAATATACTCTTACAACTGTTACCATTAAGTAATGAAAAACACTCAGAAACAACCTGTTAACGAACACTTGATCTTATTTCTAAGCAGAAAAGATGTAATAGTCAAAGGCAATGTTTATTTATGTCATAGTTTCTGAAATGCTATGGAGGAGGGTAATAGATTATGAAAAACATTGTCTCATCAAAAAAGTGAAAAATGCTGGAGAGAAAATCAAGTTTACGCAATGCTTGATGAGATGTTTTACCCCCTCAAATTTACTTTGTTTTCAGTTGTCATCAACCACTTCCACAAATTCAAAATTTTCTCCCCTGTACGCCCCCCCACCCAAGATGACAGGTAATGCTATGTGGGTACAACCACACATTCCTATTAAACACATTTTCACATTAGTCACATGGCATAAAAGAATTAAAATGAATGGGAGAAATCATGAGAAAACAAGACTAAACCTAACATAGGAGAAAATAGTCACTTCATTCTATGTTCTAACTTCATATTTCTTTCTGTGGATGTGGATAGCTATTGGTATCAAGCGTCCTTTGGAAATATTTTTTTTTTATTTTTGCTTCGTTGTGAAGGGCTAAGTCTATCAAAAACAGTTCTTACACACTGTGGCTGTTGTTACTGTGTATAATATTTGACTGGCTCTGCTCACTTCGTTCAGCATCAGTTCGTATTGTTCTTTCCAGGTTTTTTTGAAGTCTGCCTATTCTTCATTTCTTACAACACAATAGTAATTCATTCCATTCATATACCACAACCTGTGTAGCCATTCCCTGATTGCTGGGCATTCCCTCTATTTCCAGTTCTTAACCACCACAAAAAGAGTTGCTATAAATATTTTTGTACATGTGGGACCCTTTTCCATTTAGTATTACTGGGTGAAAGTAGGCTGATAGTAATATAATAAAACTACTAAAAATGAAAATTTTTATAGCCCTTTGTGCATGGTTCCAAATTGCGCTCCAGAATGGTTGGCTCAGATCACAGCTCCAACAACAATGAATTAGTGTTCCAGCTCTCCTAAATCTTCTCCAACATTGGTATGTCAGAGCTGTTTCAATTTGCATGTCTCAAATCAGTAGTGATTTAGAGCATTTTTCATATGACTGTAGAAAGCTTTAATTTTTCCTCTGAAAACTCCCTGTTCATACCCTGACTATTTATCAATTGAGGAATGCCTTGTATTATTGTAAGTTTGACTCAGTTCTTGTATATATTTTAGAAAAGAGGCTTTTATCACAGACACTAGTTGTAAAATTCCCAGTTTTCTACCTCCCTCTTAATAATCTTGGTTTCATTGGCTTTGTGCTTAAACTTTTCATTTTATGGAATCAAAGTTATCCACTTTGCATTTCATAATGCTTTCTATTTCTTGTTTGGTCATAAATTCCTCCTTTCTCCTTAAAACTGAAAAAAGAGCCATTCTTTGCTCCTCTAAGTTGTTTGTAGTATCCACCTTTATACCTAGATAGTCCATTTGGACTTTATTCTGGTAGATAGTGTCAGACATTGGTTTATGTCCAGTTTTCACCATACTATTTTGCAGTTTTCCTGACAGTTTTTGTCAAACACTGAGTGTTTGATTCCCAGAGGAGGAGTCCTTGGGTTTATCAAGCAGTAGATTGCTATAGTCATTGACTTCTCTGTCTTGTTCCTATTCCCCTGATCTATCCTTGTATTTATTATTCATAATCAAGTGGTTTTGATGATTCCTGGTTTATAATACAATTTGAGATCTGGCATGGCTAGGCTATGTTCCCTAGCATTTCTTTTTCATTAATTCCCTTGATATTCTGGACCTTTTGTTCTTTCAGATGAAAGTAATTTTGGGGTTATTTGATTGATATGACACTGAATAAGTAAATTAATTTAGGTAGAAGTGTCATTTTTATTATATTAGCTCAGCCTACCCATGAACAAATGATGTTTTTCCAATTATTAGGTTTAACTTTATTTGTGCTAAAAGTGTTTTGTAATTGTGTTCATATAGTACCTGAGTTTGTTTTGTCAGATGGACTCCCAAATATTTCATTGTGTGTACATTAACTTTAAATGAAATTTCTCTTTCTACCTCTTGCTTGTTAGCAATATAGTTTGTTTTTACTTTATGTTCTAGGATTATCTAAGTATATCATATTATGTGAATAAAGTAATAACTTACTTTCTTCTTTGCCCATTCTAATTCTTTCAATTTATTTTTCTTCTTTTATTGCTATAACTAACATTTCTAGTACCATGTTGAATAACAGTGGTGATAATGGACATCTTGTTTCAACTACCATATTATTAGAAGTGAATCTAGCTTATCCCCATTATATATAATACTTGCTGATGGTTTTAGGTAGATACTACTTACTACTTTGAAGAAGGCTCCATTAATTCCTATGTTCTTCAAAGTTTTCAATAGGAATGGGTATCATATTTTGTCAAAAGCTTTGTCTACAACTATTGAGATAATTATAAGATTTCTATTAGTTTTGCTGTTGATGTGATCAATAATGCTGATACGTTTCTTAATATTGAACTAGCCCTGCAATCCTGTTGTAAATCCTACCTGATCACCATGTATTATCTTCATGATAAGTTGCTGTAATATTTTTGATAATATCTTATTTAAATTTTATGCATCTATATTCATTAGGGAAATTGTCCTAAAATTATCTTTTCTCTGCTTTGGTCCTTCCTGATTTAGGGATCAGTACCACATTTGTTCATAAAAAAAAAAAATTAGTAGGACTTTCTCACAAATTTTCCCAAATAGTCTGTATAGTATTGGAATTAACTGTTCTTTAAATGTTTGGTAGAATTTGCTTGTAAATCCATCTGGCCCTGGACATTTTTTCCTAGGGAGTTCATTGACAGCTTGTTCAATTTCTTTTTCTGAGATGGGATTAATTAAGTATTTTACTTCCTCTTCTGTTAATCTGGGCAATTTATACTTTTGTAAATGTTCTTCCATTTTACTAAGATTGTCAAATTTAGGGGCATTCAGTTGAGCAAAGAAATTTCTAAGAATTGTTTTATTTCCTCTTTATTGGAGGTGAATTTACCCTTTTTATTTTTTGATGTAGGTAATTTGGTTTTCTTCTTTCTTTTTTCAAATCAAATTGACAAAAGGTTTATAAATTTTATTTTTTTTTCAAAAAGCAAACTCTTAGTTTTATTAGTTCAATAGTTTCCTTAATTTCAGTTTTATTAAACTCTCCTTTTATTTTCTATATTTCTGATTTGGTATTTAATTGGGGATTTTCAATTTGTTCTTTTTCTAGCTTTTTCAGTTGCATTCCTCATTTATTGATCTCCTCTCTTTTATTTTATTCATGTAACCATTCAGAGTTATAAAACTTCTCCTAAGAACTGCTTTTGCTGCATTCCATAAGTTTTGGCATATTGTATCATTATTGTCATTCTCTTGATTGAAGTTATTGATTGTTTCTGTGATTTGTGTTTTACCCATTCATTCTTTAGGATTAGGTTATTTAGTTTCCAATTAATTTTTGGTTTCTACTTCCATGACCCTTTATTACATATAATTTTTATTGCCTCATTATGTGAAAAGAATATGTTGACTATATCTGTCTTTCTGCACAGGATTGTGAGGTTTTTATGACTTACTACATGGTCAGTTTTTATGTATGTGCCATGTACACTGAGAGAAAGGTATATTCCTTTTTATCCCCAACCTCGAGAGGTCTATCATGCCTACTTTTTCCCAGAATTCTATTTATCTTCTTAAATTCTTTCTTTTTATTTTGATATTAGATTTACCAGATTCAAAGAGGATGAGGTTAAGGTCCTCCATTAGTATAGTTTTGTTGTCTATTTCTTCCTGTAACTCCTTTAACTTCTCCTCTGAGAATTCGGATATTATACCTCTTGGTGCATTTATGTTTAGTAATGACATTACTTCATTTTATATAGTGCCTTTTAGTAGGATATAGTTTCCTTCCTTATCTCTTTTGATTAGATCTGTTTTTACTTTGTCTGGGATTAGGATTTCTTCCCCTGATATTTTTGTTACTTCAGCTGAAGCATAATATATTCTACTCCAGCTTTTTACCTTTACCCTGTCTGTATAACCTCTGTTTAAAATGTGTTTCTTGTAAACAACTTGTTTTAGGATTATGACTTTTAATCTATTCTGCTATCTGACTCCATTTTATGTGAGTGTTCATTCCATTCACATTCACATTATGATTACTATCTGTGACTTTCTCTTCATCCTATTTCCCTTGACACATTTATGCTTTTATTTCTCTCTTGCTTCCCCTCCTCAAAATTTTACTTTTGCCCACTGCCTCCTTCTGTCTTCCCTCCCTTCTGTCAGCCCCTATCCCTTTTCTTTCCCTTGCTCCTTACTGTTTTTCCCTCACTTCTGATCCCCCCCTACTTTTTATTCCCCTTTCCCCTCCTACCGACTATATGGCAAGTCAAATTTCTATACTTAACTGAATATGTAGTTCCCTCCTTGTACCAAATCTGATGAGAGTAAAGCTCAAACAATGCTCATCTCCTTCCCTTCTTTCCCTCTACTATCATATATTTTTGTGCCTCATTATGTAATATAATTTACCCTTTTCTTCCTCCTCCTTTCCTCTTCTCCCTTCACATCCTTTTATTATTTTTTAATCATAATAATGATTAATTTATACCCATACCCTATATCTATGTATATCTCTTTTAAATGTCATGATAAATACATAATTCTCAAGATTAACAAATATTATCCTCCCATATAGGAATGTAAATTGTTTAACCATATTAAATAACAAAATGTTTCTAATTTTTCCATTTTGTCTATTCATGCTTCTCTTGTATCTTGTACTTGAAGATCTTATGTTCTATTGAGCTATGGCATGTTCATTAGGAAGGTCTGGAGATCCCTTATTTCATTGAATATCCATCTCCTTGCCTGAAACATTATGCTCAGGTTTGCTGGGTAATTAATCCTTGGTTGTAGTTCAAATTCCTTTGCCTTATGAAATATCATATTCCAATTGCTCTGATCTTTTAATATCAAAGCTGCAAGGTCCTGCGTGATCCTCATTGTAGTTCTTTGATATCCACATTTTTTCTTCCCGGCTTCTTGCAGTATTTTCTCTCTGACCTGATAATTCTGGAATTTGGCAGCAAGATTCCTGGCCTTTTTTCAATTTTGGATCTCTTTTAGGAGGTGATTGGTAGATTCTTTCAATGACTATTTTGTCCTCCTGATCTAGGAGCTCAGGTCAGTTTTCTCTGGTGATTTCTTGGAAGATACACTCCAGGCTCTTTTTTTAAAATCATGACTTTCTGGTAGACCAATAATTCATAGATTTTTCTCTTCTGAATCTATTTTCCAAGTCAGTTGTTTTTCCGCTGAGATGCTTTACATTTTCTTCCATTTTTTTAATTCTTTTTATCTTGTTTAACTGATTCTTGATGACTCATAGAGTTATTAAGTTCCATTTGTCCAATTCTAATTTTTAAAGAATTATTTTCTTCAGTCATTTTTTTGTACTTCCTTTTCAATTTTTCCAATTTTTCCTTTAAAGGCGGTATTTTTTCTTGTTAGGTTTTGTACCTCCTTATCCATTTGTCCAATTTAACTTTTTAAGGAGATGTTCTCTTCATTGACTTCTTTTATTCATTTTTGAATTGTGTTTTTAAAATAATTGGTTAAATTTTCTTCTATCTCTCTAACTTGACTTTTAAAATCCTTCTTGAGTTCTTCTAACAATGCTTTTTGGGGATTGAAACCAGTTCATATTCAGAATTTTTGAGATTCCAGATGTAGGTATAGTGTCAATACTGTCCTCTTCTGAATTTGTATTTTGATCTTCCCTGTTCCTATAATAAGATTTTATGGTTTTTACTTTTCTAATTTGATTCTTGTTCATGATGATTGCCTTTCCCCTGTCTTTTAAAGTAGCTCTCTGCTTCTGTGGCACAGTGGACTCTGTTCCAGGTTTCTTCTGTTTGGAACTAGGGGTGTGATTACTTGCTTTCCATCCTGTGGCTTCTGGTTCTGTCAACTAGAAGCTATATGATTGCACAGCTTACCTGGTGCTGAGCTGACTGTTGTGTACCAAGGCCAAGGCCAGGTGAAGTCTTTCTGAGTTTCCCTAAGGGTTACACTGAAACTCATAGTGCAAGGCATGGGAGAGGGGTGGTCTGGCTGTTAGGGGTCTTCTCCCCTAGTGCTGTTCTAGAGCACAGACAGTCTCAGTGGCTGGTAGACTTCCATCTCTTCTGCTGTCTGCCCAATTATCCTGATGGTGCTAAGGAATGCCTGGGGTCCTGGTATTACTACTTATTGGCTCAACCTCCCTGGGGCTCAGAATCTCCTGCTGGACCACAGAAGTGGGGTTTTCTTGGTTGCCTCCAATCTTGCACTAGTCCCTTTGAGCCACAGCAAGAGGGATCCCTCCCATCAATCTCCCCAGCCTCTCAAACTAAAAAGACTACTGTACCTATTCTGCTGACTCCACTTTTACTGGATTTTTCCTGGAGCCATATTTTCTGCGTTTTTCAAGGTCAACAAGGAAGGATGAGAGCACTTATAGTTTACTCTGCTATCTTGGCTCCTGGAAATCCAAGTAAGTGACTTCCAAACATTCAATCTGTGGGCTGATAACCCCAGGAACAGCTGTTGTTACTGCCATAGGCCCAGTACTTTTCTCTAACCCAGCTCCTCCCAACTCCTATTCTATGCTCTTCTTGAGATGTTTTTTAAACAATCGAAGAATATTTGAGGAAGAAACTGAGACAGATGAGAAATGAAATCAGACTTTCTGGACTGCTTTAACAAACTTTTTCTTACCAAAATTACCTTTGCTCCAACACATTTGTACTCCAACTTCCCAATCCCTGATGTGTCACAAGTAGGAACAGTTCTGACGAAAGCATAGATGGGACAATCAGCTAGTCTAGAATTAATATACAAAAAGGGACACCAAAATCCTAAGCACATCAAAGTTTGAATTCCTATGATGTTAAAAAAGGGTGAAATGACACTAAAGGATTCTTGGACAAGTGAGCAATAATATTTCTTTTAAAATATTAATAACTAGTGATCAATATGGTCAATTTATTTTTCAATTTCTCTAACAACTTCCTTAGGATAATATACACATATATCAAGAACATCCTTAATAAAGTTGTCAGAAATAGGTAGGAATGTGCAAATATATATGTTTTACAGAAGACCACATTAGTGTAGTCATAGCATTTACTAGAAAGGACAGTGAATATAATAAAATATTTATTTTTATAATTATATAAAAATTTGATTTGATAGAGAAAATGATACATTTAAAGGATAATTCCCACCAAGCTGTCTCCTTTGTGTATATTAACATCAAGCCAGATTCTCTGAATTAAAGTATAAGTTTGTTTGTTGACTCTCTAAAGATCAAGTAAGACATAAAACAGAAAGATTAATCTTTGCCAAAGTGTCTACCACTGTGATAGAGGATGTCCATTGCAAATGACAGAAGTATTCACTGTAGATGTTGAGGTAGTCCAGATGCTTCCGCTTGTGGATTACATTGTACTAATTGTATCAAGTTTTGGAAAATTACAGAGCTTCCTAAATGGGAATTATTATGATCACTCCAGAGTTGAGTATAATACTTCATATGCAGGGTGGAGTGGGGGATGGGTGGAGGAAAGATGAATAATGCTTATTTTCTGCTGGTTCTCATAGCACATGCCTGGAGACATTGAAGCTGGCAGATTGCTTGAGTGTGGGCAAGTTAAAACTTCAATGACATTAATAATGGTGTCAGTACTGTAGATTTCCATTGTGAACTCCTACCATGGAGGAGATGAGGAGATGGGAGAGAGGAGAGAGAGGTGGAGGAAAAGAAAGGGAAGAAGGAAACAAGGAAGGAGGGAGGGAGCAAAGAAGGAAGTGAGGGAGGAAGGAAAGAAGGAAAGAAGGAAGGAAGGAAGGAAGGAAGGAAGGAAGGAAGGAAGGAAGGAAGGAAGGAAGGAAGGAAGGAAGGAAAGAAGGAAGGAAGGAAGGAAGGAAGGAAGGAAGGAAGGAAGGAAGGAAGGAAGGAAGGAAGGGAGGGAGGGAGGGAGGGAGGGAGGGAGGGAGGGAGGAAGGAAGGAAGGAAGGAAAGGAAGGGAGGGAGGGAGGGAGGAAGGAAGGAAGGAAGGAAGGAAGGAAGGAAGGAAGGAAGGAAGGAAGGAAGGAAGGAAGGAAATAATGATTCTATTTAGCCTATTGGATACCTGTGAATGAATTATAGAACTAATCTACCAGTATTTGTAAGTTGGTCAGGCACTGAGGATAGATAATGAATTAGGCCCAGAATTGAATAGGGGGAGGAAATCAGACTAGATTGTCTTTCAGAAATTGTGTTGTCCATCTAACCAAGTCAAGTTTCTTTCCATAAAAGATACATCTTTTTAATAGTAATATTCTTCCGTGTGATTGGGCTATGATAAATCAGTCAATAAAGATTTATTAAGGGCATATACTGTCCTAACAAATGGGATGCTGAGAATAAAAAGATGAAACAGTTTCTGACCTCAGAACACTTATATTCTACTGAGGAGATGTAACATATTCACAGACATATTTTATTAAGGGGAGAGGGCAGCGGAATATTGGGGGGGGGGGAGAATAAGCCTTTTTAGAGTTCTTATTGTGCTCAGTGCCTTACAAATACAAAGTAAATACAGAATAAGTCATCCTATACAAAGTGGCAGTTTTACTGAATGAAAAATTGTGCAGGAGAAGAAGCAGCATACAAATATTATCAGAGATATGTATGACTAGAAACAAAGTGGTGGAAGGTTGGTTTTGTAGCCAGAGCTAGGAATATTCATTCTACATGCTTCACAAATGTCTATCTGTTGGGAAGAGAAAAGAGACCTAAATATACAGTTGAATGAGTACAAACCCTATGTAGGGTTTACCAGAGGATACAGAAAAAAAAAAGTGTGGGCCGAGAGGCATGGATGGATGGGCTGTCATATGTACCCTTGAAAGAAGCACCCCCATTAATGAGAGCATAGCTTCACCAAAATACTGAAGTGGAGAGTCAGAGCAGTATGATTGCTTTAATAAAAAATTTAGACTTTTTGCATGTTGCTAAAGTATATAAGTATGAGAGAAATGTCACACGACTAAAAGTCAGGAGAGCTTGGCTCAAAATCTTAATTTTCCTATTACCTATATGACTCTAGATAAGTCTCTTATTGTCTTTAGGACTCATTTTGCTCATTTGTGAATTGAGGGTTTTGTATTAGATGATCAATAAATCCTCTTTTAGCTCTAATGTACTCCTAGTGGTTGTAAAGTAAAAAAAAAAATCTAGTATATCATTCATAGAATTAGAGGTATAAAGCAACGTTGGAAACTATTTAGTCTAACTCCCTTATTTCGCAGATGAGAAATTATCCCAAATAAGAGAAGCAATTTGCCCAAGATCCCATTGGAAAAAAGTATAAGGGCCAGAATTCAAACTGAGGTTCTCTAACACCAGGTCAAATGTTATTTTACTACACCAAACTGGGATTTGGTAGCCTTCTATGTCCTAGGTGACTATAAAATACAAGTTACAGAAGAGGTGATGGTATTCATTGGTTTTGGTAGTTTCTTCCTTAGAAAGTTATCATACCAATGAAATTATAGGTCAGAATGAAAAAAAAGATGAAGATAAAAATATAGTTGTCATATTTGTATAGTGCTGTTTTTGTAGTTATTTTCTTTGCAATCACACTGTGATGTAGTTAGTCCTAGTATCACTATTCTTCATTTATTGATTAGGAAAAAGAGATTTATCAAGTTTAATTGTATTGCCCATAGTCTCATGGCAAACAAGTAGAATATCACATAACCCCAATGCCTTGACTGGCTTCTGCCAGTTTCCTTACTAATTTAGGTAAAGCAGTTTTTATATGTGAACTGTAATAACATAACTTTATTGAGCACTGACCTTGAATGCAATAAGACTAAAAGATCTTGAGAATCCAATTTAAAAAAAAGTTTATAGCATTTGTTAAAAAGAGGGAAATCTTGAAGCACTAGCTCTCACCTTTTACACAATAACTTCATGAAAGACAGATAAGCAGACTGATCATTTTTATCCCATATAGACACCCAACCTATGATCCAATGCAATCACTTAAAATTTCTGGCATCTTTTTAAAGTTTCTTTAATGATACTCTGGGAAGGAATGTGAAGCTGACCCTAATGGATGTGATGTATGAGGGTTATTAATGGTAACCAATACTATGGTGAATGATTAAATAGAACAATTACCAACTCGTCAGCCCCTACTCAACATTCAACTTAGAATGGAATGGAAATCACCAGCTCATTTCACATTGTCTGTTGATTCATTGCCAACTTTCCTCTCTGTTAATACCTAGCTGGATGATGTTTAAGCCAGTGAGTCATTGGAGAGATGAAACATTTCATCCTTTACTGCTAATCCCTCTCACCCACCTAGTTCCTTAATCTTCCTTGTTTTGATCAAAATCTACTTCTTAAATGCTGCTAAGTATACCGTACCCAGTCATTCTCTTAGCAAACTTCTTGCTTCAGTTTTTTTTTAATTTCCTTATGTATGATTTCATTTAAGTGCCAACTATTTCACAATTTGAGCTGACACTTCAGAAGTGTAGCATAAAGAATTAGCATGAATATACTTATTATCTTAGTCTTGTGTGTAAAGGTTCCAAAAGCCTAAGAACCATAAAAACTCTTCATTTATTAAAACTCTCCAAATCCATTAAATGCTATCAAAGGTTTAACAAAAGGAAGGAAATAATTTCCTGTCATTAAGAAGCCTCCCAGTTCCTCCTCCCGCTTCTGGGGCTTTTTAGGATGGTGGGAGAGGAAACCAAGAAGGGGAATGGGGAGATATATTGAGAAGGAAGCTTTGCCAGCTCTCCCACCCTGTCTTGGTGTCTGGCTTAGTCAATATTTTGAAAATAAGCTTTCATAGAAAGAAGTTTTTTAAAGATTCCAAATGATTTCTACAGAATTTTCTGTTGTCTTGTAAGAGGTGATTGATCTAGAGAAGAAGGAAATGGAAAGTGTTTGCGCCTAACTAATCAAAATTTATCCTTCATATCCAGGGAACCTGCCATAGCACCTGTAAATACTTATTTAATACACAGGTGTTAGACTGTATATATTTGCAAACCGGCTTGCCAGTTTGCAGCCTCTTTTTCTTCTTTTAATGTGAGTAGGACAATCAGTCAGCCATTGTAGTTGCAGGGGCGTAAAGACCAAATAAAGCAGTTCCCTAATCCTCCTCACTTCCATCTGTTTGGGCTCTGCTTCTCACGTATAATTTAGACAGGCAGATGTGTAATCTGGGAAATGTTCCAAGTTCACTTTATTTACTTCCTTTTAAAGGAAAAATAGGCCTTCAAAAACATCTTCAGGAGACTATTTCATTTCTCTAAGCATTACACCTCAGCCTCAGAATATTTGTAATTCTCAGATCACAAACTGTTAGCTTATTCACTGAAGCTTACTAGGTGGTCTCTCCTATGTGTTAAATATGATGACAGGCTACTTCTCTTCACCCCATCCCTGTTTTTTATTGGTCTCTCATGGGATACTGGCTCTGGGGAGGTCACTGTGAGCAGTTGATAAGTGGGATGTATATCAGCCTAGGAGTAAGTAGGAATAATCCTACTATGTGCCAAGTCATAGGCTAAGTGCTTTAATATCTCACTTGATCCTTACAACAACTACAGGAGGTTGTTATTATCCTCATTTTATAGTTGAGGAAACTGAGGTAGAGGTTGTGACTTGCTCAGAATCACACACAACTGGTAAGTGTCTGAGTCCAGATTTGAACTCAGGACTTCCTGACTCCATGCCCAGAGCTCAATCCACTGTGCCATCTACATTGTAGTTGCTGGATCCCTGACAGAAAACATCTCCTATTATCCATAGGGCCCTAGAGAACCGTCTCAGAGGATAGAGCACTAGACCTGTACTCATTTAACCTGAGTTCAAATCTTACCTCACTTAATAGAATTGTGAGTCTGGGCAAGTCACTTAACAACTATTTTCTTCAGTTCATTCATCTATAAAATATAGTTAACACTAACATCTATGTCACAAGGTTGTAAGAATCAAATGAGTCCACATATTAAAAGCAAAAATGAAAGTACCATATAGCTAACTACTATTTTCTTGGTAAAATTTCACCTTTTTAAATTCAACCATAAACTGGGTAGCATTTAATTATATTATCAATTTTTTAAGAGAGAAATGTTTCACAAAACTTTGACTGCTACAGAAATATTATTGGTTACAATAGTTTTGTTTCTTATTGTCATTACTTCGCGACTAAGTTGGGTGAGCCCTCATAACTCTTTTACATATTGAGTCTGGAAATGATGGTGGTAGCTATGAAAGTGTGTCAGAAACTATAAAGTACAGTGAAAATAAAGGGTTTTTTTTGTAATAGTGTTGGTAGTGGTAATGATGATGATAGATAGATAGATGGATCGATACATAAATACATAGATAGATAGACAGACAGACACATGGTAAGCCCTTAATAAACACTTGTTGATTTGACTTGGAGTTGTTGTGAGCATCAAGTAACACAATACATGTAAACCATATTGCCAATAGGAAAGTATTATTTAATATTAGCTGACATAATAAGTTATTATCAATTCTCCATGAATTCACATCTTATAGATAACTTGGGTACCTTGCTTCTTTAGGTGTAAATCATCAAGGACTATTTTCTTGTAAAGTTCATAGAACATAGCAAAAAGTCCTTAAAATAAAGTGGGTGTCCCCTGACTGGGGAATAGCTGAACAATTCCCATTGTCAGATTATCATGGAAGGTGTGTGCCTTGTAATGTATTATAATGATAGAGTGAAAAATCACTGGCTTTGGAGTAACCTCACTGTAACTTATAACCTCTTGCAGTCTCACTAGGGCTTAGTTTTATCATCAGTAGAAATGAGAGGGCTTTTCACCTTTAACCTATGATCCTATGATAACTCAAACAGAAGAAATTCAGAGAAACTTGAGAATTTTATGAAATAGTATAGATCAAAATGAGCAGACCAAATTGAACAAGGTACTCAATGAGAGCAGTAATGTTAAAAGAAATAACACTAAAAGTTATCAGAGGTCAGACTAATCTTCAATCTTTATACAAAAGGGCTGATAAGGAAACATTACAATATGTGCTTATTTCTCTTGATTGTATTTTTTTTTAGAATGGAAAATTCATTTGATGGGAGCAATCGTGAAATATTATTGGCTTAAAAAAACAAAAAATAAATTAAAAAGTCAAAAAGAATTTGTTAGGTATAATTAAGTACCTACTTTGGCCTTACACACCAGAATGAACCAAGACTTCATGTAACAACCCAAACACCTTAAGGACTAGAGGTTCAGGCATTAGGTGTGACACAGAACTGAGCATGTGCTGTATGTGTAGGGGACCTACAGGAACTCTTCTAATCTTTAGAGACACAAAGACAGGTAAAAACTGATCCTACCATCACATTCTTCTGAAGAAGATAGCATACAAACAACTATGAACATGCAACATACACATAGGATAAATTGGAGGTAATTTCAGAGAAAAGGCACTAGCTTTGGTGGAGATGAGAGAGAAGAGAGGGGTCTGAAAAGGCTGAATGCAGAAGGCAGCATTTCTGCTGAGTCTTGGAGGAAGCTGGAGAAGCCAGGAAGCAGAGACAAGGAGGGAGATCATTCCAGACCTGAGAAATATCGAAGCCAGGAAGCAGAGACAAGGAGGGAGATCATTCCAGACCTGAGAAATATCGAAGCCAGGAAGCAGAGACAAGGAGGGAGATCATTCCAGACCTGAGAAATATCCAATGAAATGGCACAGAATTGCTGAAAGTAACGTGTAAGATGACTGGAAACATATGCAATGTCTGAATAGTCAAACATCATTTTATATTTGCTCCTAGAGTAATGGGGAGACATTTTTTAATTGAGTAGATTCAATAAAACAAGATAAGCAATGTAATCGTGAACATCTGCAAAGCCAGTAGTCAATTTCTCTTGTTTGCTTAGTCACACCCATTCACTCAAATCTTCAAAAGAACAATGCATTTATTCCTCAACCTGGGAATGAAGTTAATCCCTTTCAGTATGAAAATGTTTATTTGACTTTCAAAGAACACTGTAGACAGTCATTCAATGAAGTCTGACTAACTGTATATGATGGTGAGACCATGTTGGGAGAGGTCAATTGGATGCATGAAAACATGGCAGCAGATGGTGAAATAGTGTGTGGGAAATTGGGTGGGGTAGAAAAATTCTCACAGATAGAGATGAAAAGATTAACTATAGGTGACAGCTGCTGGTGAGGGAGTTGACAGATTTTTTTTCCCAGGTATCCAAACCTCCTCACCACATTTGCTATAGAAATGGAAAATATGAAACCAACACTGGCACATTTGATCTGTTTTGGCATCTCCCAGAAGTCATGCCTTACTGTCATCAGTAAAATGAGCCAAGAATTGATAATTTGAAATAGTTGGCAATGCAGTTATACAACTGAGTATCAAATGCTCCTGATCCCTTCTGCTCTCCTTTTGCTGAAGAACTGTTTTTTTAAAAGATAATTAAAAAAAAAACAAGTTAGTCAACAGAGAGGAAGTGAATGGCAACACATTTTATTACATATCTCAGTTTGATACAGTACGCCCTGATCCCCTCAGTGTCCTTCCTTCTTTGCAGAGAGCTGTGATGTAGATGGTGATGACTCAGTATGAGAATGACAGAACAGAAACTTTGACCTTTACCCTTTACATCATTTTTGTCTCTGATTGCCAGAAAGAGTCTGGCGAAAATTATTCTGGATTATTTTAATTCTTCTCTGAGTGAATGCAAATCGATTATCTGTAGTGCTTTGTTGCTGATGATGTAGGTTTAAGTTTTGGAGAAAGAGTGTGGAAATGAAAGCAGCTTAGGAAACTAGGGACTCATTTCTCTCTACTGATGACTCTGTCACTGCCAGGTAGCATTCAGTACACTAGGCACTACTTGATTCCTTGCAGTATACACTGACACTAGCAATGGCTTTATTACTACAGTGTGACACAGATACAGGGGAGAAGAGAGTCTGCTGATTTATAAGATGCCCATATTTTAGCAGTATCTTTCTCTAACAGCCAAGGACCAAAACTACTTATGTTACAATCATTCCACTTTAGAGTCATCACAATCTTCTTTATGGCACTCTGTTCTCCACAGATAGGAACTCCTGTAGGATTAGAGTGCATCTTAAATGCCTAAGGTACCATTGAGTACACTGTACCAGAAAGGCATCTAAATGCTGCCCTGGGGGCCGGGGAAAGTCCATTTCCTTACCGAGTGCCTAATGCTACCAAGAAATGACTTGACACTGGAGAGAATGTAGTTTCACATGTGATTTTCCTCCTTTTGTGAAGTGCAATGATCACAATAGGTCTAGAGATTGACTGCCTTCATGTTTTGCCAAGAAAGGGCCACTGAATTAGACTGTGCTTATATTCCATGCAAAAAGAAAGAAAGAAAAAAAGATAAAACTGGAAAGTTGTTTTCTCTGAAGCACTCTTTTAAGTATTTGCTTATTTTTTCTAAATACTGCCAAAAATGTACCAGTCATCACTTAACAAGACTTAAGTGGCTAGCCTGGGAAAATTCACTTAAACTCTGCAGTTTGTTCATTTATAAAATGTGGTCAATAATACGTGTGGTATCTGGTCACAAGGTATTGAACAAGATAGCATGTGAAGTGATTCGCAAACCTGGAAGTGCTACATTTACTTATCATTTTATGACTGGGAACTCCTGATAATGAAAGTCTGTCAATACAGATATTTGCTTTCTCTGCAACTTGTGGTTCAAGATCATTGCTTTTATATAAAGGTTAAATGATTTTCCCAGGTTCACATAGACAGTATGTTTCAGAAGTAGGCCATGAAGCCATATTTTCCTGACCATGAGACTGACTCCTATATGCTATGCTCTGCTATATCAACATCAGTTATTTTTCAGGAGAATAAGGCATAGTGGCAGTGTGGGATAGTAGGTAGAACACTAGACTTAGAGTAAGAAGGAACTGGATCCTAGTTCTATGCTTACTAGTTCAGATGCTTACTAGCTTTGTTATCCCTTATCAAGTCACTTAACACCTCTATGCCTCAGTTTCCTTATCTATAAAATCTGTTTTAAAAAGGCTTCTAGGTCCCATCTAACTCTAAATCTATAATCCTATACAACTTGAAGGTATTTGAAGGAATGGACAGTTTTGACGGTGGGACATGGGGTTGAGTTTTGGTTTATTTTGCTTATAGTATCACAGGTCTTGAGCTGGAAGAAATCTCAGAGTGCATCTGACCCTCTCTATCTTTAAGATGAGGAACATGAGGCCCTGAGTCAAAGTGTGTAAGGTCACACAATTGCTAAGTGTCTGCCTTTAGAACCAGTGAGCTTTTCATTGCACTATGCTGTCATATTTGTTATTTAGAGCATCATATTGTACAAAGAGTAGGTGCTTAGTAAATGTTTGTTAGATCAAAATTGAATCAAATTGACACCAAATGGACTCATCTGGTAGAATCTAACTAATCAATGTATTGAATCTGATACTGTGTAGTCAAAGAAGTCTTTGCCACCCTCCAAGAGATGAAGGCCATGGAAGGAAAAGTACAAAATAATCTGATTACCTGAGAAAACAAGGTGATTTTTGCCTCAGATCTCCTGGAACATGATCATTTTTTATGCAGATATTGCATTCTCCATGTCTTACTTTGTAACTGATTCAGTTTAGGGTAAATTGTTGTCATGTTGACTCATTCACTCTTTCTAGAATATGTTTGACACTGTAGTTCATTCCCTCTTTTTCCTTCCTAAATTTATTGTTTCCATTTTGAAGGATGCGGAGGATTTATTTCTAGTCCCATAATTTTTAAATTGTCTCTCCTGGATCTATTTTCCAGGTCAGTTGTTTTTCCAATGAGATATTTCACATTCCTTTCCATTTTTTCATTCTTTTGGTTTTGTTTTTTGATTTCTTGGTTTCTCAGAAAGTCATTAGATTCCATCTGTTCCATTCTAATTTTGAGACAACTATTATCTTCAGTGAGCTTTTGAACCTCTTTTTCCATTTGACTAATTCTGCTTTTGAAAGCTTCTCCTCATTGGCTTTTTGAACCTCTTTTGCCAATTGAGTGAGCCTATTTTTCAAGGTGTTATTTTCTTCAGCATTTTTTTTTTGGGTCTCCTTTAGCAAGGGTATGGACCCGTTTTTCATGATTTTCTTGCATCTCTCTCATTTCTCTTCCCAGTTTTTCCTCCACCTGTCTAGTCTAACTTGCTTTTCAAAATCCTTTTTGAGCTCTTCCATGGCCTGAGCCCACCAGACATCCACCTGGGATGTCTGGGATACAGAGGCTCCGACCTCCACATCTTTCCCTGATGGTAAGAATTGTTCCTCGTCATCAAAATTGAAAGGCAGGAACATCTGTACCCCATCAAAGTAGCTTTCTATAGTCTTATTTTTCTTCCCTTTTCTGGACATTTTCCCAGCCAGTTACTTGACTTCTGAGATTCCCCTGCACCCCCGCCTAGATCCGCCCAGCTAGTGCTTGGGGTCTGAGATTCAAATGGGCTTTCCGCGGCAGGCATGGCTGCTGTTCAATGTGAGCTTAGGTTTTGGTGCTTAGGTGGGGGCAGGGCCACCTCCCAGGCTCAGTTCCCTCAGGGGCTTTATGCAGAGACCTTCAGTAATGGAGCGGGTGGGGGCAGGGCCATCTGCCAGGCTCAGTCCCCTCAGGGGGTTTATGCAGAGACCTTTGGTAATGGCCCTGAACTTCTGCCTGTTGTTCCGGGAGTCCCAGGCCGCCACCACTGCCTCTGCTGATGCCTCTGCCACTGCCTCCCAAGGGGGCCCAAGTCACGGAGACACCCTGCTCCTCTCTTGGCCAACCCAGACGTCTCTCTCACTGACCTGGTGCGCCTGTGCGTGGAGGGACCTTTGCAGCTGCTGGAGGTTCCGTCCCTGAAGCCTGCTCGGATCTGCTCCTCTGGGGCCCCACGGCCAGGGCAGCACAGGGGTGGACTCTGCTGTCTGGAGTGTGACGGACCTTTGGGGAGGGCTCTGCAGGGCTCTCTGGAATGGAGATCTTTTCCACCGTGTTTCTGCACTCCTTGCAGTGCTCCAGGATTTGCGGGGAGTTCTTTTTGCAGGAAATATATGGTCTGTGGGTTCGGAGCTAGCATACGTGAGTCTTTCTACTCTGCCATCTTGGCTCCTCCCCAGAGGATTTATTTCTAATGGATATCATTAATGTGGACATTTTCAAGGTTATTTTATGTTATGTAAGTCATTACCATAGATCGTGCTAAAAATCAGAAGGCTTTCCTGTGTACCTATGTAAACTGGAACCCTTGAGAGAATTTCAATATATGATAGTTACATTTATTGTCAGTAACTCCTTGAGTTTCTGGGTGATCCCTTCTAAAATGCAAAATGCCAATGAAGCAGGAATTTCCCAGTGAATCTTAGCCTGCTATTTCTCATCCCCCCCTTCATTCTCTCTTTCTTCCTAACCATCTGTACTTGTGTTTGTGTCCCCCACCCCTACTCTAAAAGAGATCTTTCTCTTCCATGCAAATATGTTAATATTTAGAAATTTGAGCAGAGGCATATGTTGTGCAGGAAACCTAGTAGAACAGCAAGTTAGTTGAAAGGATCACCTGAGGTTTCATTGGCATAGAGAACTTTTCGTCAGGGAAAAATCCTTTACCAATGAAATTTGGCTACTTTTTCAGAAAATTATAGTCTTAGAGAGTTGCTTAGGGCACTGAAAGGTTAGGTGACTTGTCCAGCATCGATGATACATCAGCTAATACTTGTCAGAGGGAGGCCTTGAACCATAATCTTCCTAACTCTGAGGCTAGATCCCTATTTACTCTTAGAATTAAGTAGATAACATCATCAGCTTGGAGGAATGGTTGGAAAATCTAGCAATTAGGATCCTGATTTTATTTGAATGATTCAATTAATCATCAAATATTTATTAGGTGCCTACTAGGTGCCAGGTATTTTTCTAGCTCCTGGGTATGGAAGTACAAGGATTGAAACAATCTCTACTCTCAGGGAAGCATATGAGTTAGCCTAACAGTCTCAGTGGCTTGTTGGCAGGAGTCAAGATGTAAAAGTGTGAATTGCCTGGGTGTTGGGTATGAAATGTAAAGTCATATGAAATTCAAGCATTACCTGTGGATGTTTAAGTACATTTCTGATTAACCTTATTTAAATACATGGTAATGGAAGCATATTGAGCTATTTTAAAGGGCAACCCCAAAGAATTATTTTTTAAGTTTTGCTAACCAAAGTATAAAAAAGGATCCCAATCAATGTATTCATTAATTTTTTGTTTTGTTTTGTCCTGGACATTAACAGTTCCTATTTATTTGTTAAAAATATAGAACATGTATAGAAACATTCTAAGATTGGATACAATATTTGTGAAAGCATTTACCCATCATTTGCAAGATAAAGTTTCAAAATGCATGCATAACTCTCATACCTCTCCACTACCCCTCCCCTCTGTCTCCAGCTGTCTCTCTGTATTGTTCTCTGTCTTGATCTCTATCTCTCTCCTCTCTACTCTACCCCATCCATGCTTTTCCCCATATATGTGATGGTATACACATGTATATATATATATATATATATATATATTTGCCAATAAAATCAGATGTGTAATATGTGTCTAGGTATTTGTTAATATGCTTATTGCTTTTATCTAAAGCACTGTGTTCAACAATTTTTAAAGTTTGTAGGGAAAGGAGAAATAGGAAGAATAGAAATAGGAAATTAGATATCTAATGAAAGATTGCAGGATCAAAAATTTTAAGTTAAATGGACCATCTGAAAGGTCTTTCAAAGGTCCACTTAAGAAATCATCTAGTCTACAGTTGAGATAACTGAGTACCAGAGGATAAAGTTACTTGACTAACATCCCACAATATAAGTGAAAGAGTCAAAGTTTTAACCCAGGTTTTCTGACTTGAGACCAAATATATCTCCTAATATGTAGTCAGGGAGTACAACTATAAGAAAATCATCAACTAAGCATTATACGAATGAACGTGAATTATGAGTTTAGAGATTTGTTGACCTTTTATGGAAATATACAAGTCCCTTAGTGGGCTTCATAAGAAAACCTCACATTTACATATCACCTCAAGGTTTATGAGGAATTTCTCTCACAACCCTTTATTGTCAAGATTTCTAATAATTATTGTGCAAATGAAAAAGCTGATATAGAAGGCAGTGAAATGACTGATCCAAAGTTACTTGACTCAACCAAGCCATCTAACTCCAGAGTTAGTGCTCCAAATATTCTTTCAAGCTGCCATTGTGTTAATTCCCTGTTGTTAATTAACTTTGCAGTTCCTCCACTTACTTCTTATGATCTACCTACTCCTCTACCCAACCCAGATACACATTCATACCATTGATCTTGCCATTGCACACAAATGTTCAAGTTCCATATTGTAACATTCCAAGTAACCTTCCCTACTATATCACAAAAAGAAAGCCTGTGAAAGCTCAAAACATCTGAATCAACCTATCAGAGTAAGACCAGCATTAAGGACCCAAAGTCCCTTTTCTGTCCTTGGAAAATTTATGTGTCAACTAATTACAAATTTTGTAGCAATCTTCCCTCCCCCAGTCCCAGCCACCTCACCGTGAATCAGCATCAGTCCCCAGATGCAGGCTCTCCTATCCTTTTCCCCAAAGACTGGTTTTTTTAGACCCAGATGAAGACCTTACAAAAAACCACCAGACTTTACTAGTGGGTGTTAACTCTATTCAGGGCCTCAGAATAGTGAAAGGGGCCCAGTGAAACTGACCTGCTTCTACTGTCTGTCCTGAGAACCTTTCATATTCTAAGTATGTTCCCTCAATAAAGCTGGCTTGGTTTACTGTTGTCTTGAATATTCTTTATTTCCTAGTACTGAGTCTTGGTTTACTGAACTAAAACTGCGATGGAGACTCTTATTCATGGAATATCCAGGAGGTTATATTTGGGTCAAAGAGTATCTGTTGAAGTGTAATGGTTGTTGTTTCCCACCCAACCTGAAAGGAAGTTGAAAATACGAGACTATAGGTGAGTAGAGAGATTTGGGGTAGGAAAACTAAAGAATCATCAGCATAGAGACAATAGTTAAATCCATGGGATCTGATGAGATCATCAAGTGATATAGTATGGAAAAAGATGAAAAGAGTGCCCAGGACATAACCCTGAGGGATACCTATGGTTAGAGGGTATCATCTGGAGGAGCACTGAGCAAAGGAGATAGATGAGTGGTCATACAGGTAAGAGGAGAAACAGGAGAGAGGGATGTCTCAAAAAGAGAGAAAAGAGTATTAAAGGCAAGAGAGTAATCAACAATTTCAAAGGTGCAAGGAGGGTCAAGGAGAATGAGAATTCAGAAGGGGACAATAGATTTGGAAACTAAGAGATCATTGATAACTTATGAAAAAAGGGGTTAAGGAGAAAGTGAAAGGAGAGAGTGAGGATACCTAATGTGGAAAGTTTATTTGAGAAGCTACTTTACAAAGGGTAAAAGAGATATAAGAAAACAATTACAAGTGAGGATTTCTTTCAGACTGGGCATGGTTGTAGAAAGTAGGGAAATGATTCAGAAGAACTGAAAAAAATTGAAAATAGGTAAAAAAGTGGGAATGAGAAATGAAGTAATTTGTTGGAAAAGACAGGATGGAACAGGATCACTTGAACACAAGTAGAGGAGTTAGCCTTGGTAAGAAGTAAGACCACTTTATTATGTGGAACTGGGGTTAAAGAGGAGAAAATGGCAGAAGGAAATGAATAAAAGGGGAGAAGAAGGAATTCATGGTGACTGGCCTCAAATATTTTTTTCTTTAAAATATAAGAAAAAGTTTTCAGCAGATATTGGGGAATAGAGGGAGTCATGGAAGGTTTGAGGAGGGATGAAAAGTTTTCAAAGAGTAGCTGTGGAAAGGAGGATAATGAATTGATAAGAGAAGTATAGAAGGATTGCCTAATATTGACGAGGCCCAAGTTGGGGTTACATAACAAAAACTTTCAGTGGTTCCAATTCAGTAAATATAAATTATATTCATGTCAGGGATTGAACCTGAAACTTTCTGATTCCAAATTCAGTCCTTGATTCATTACACCATGATGTTAGCAGTTCATTCATCTTTTTTAATTATTTTATCAACAAGCATTTATGAAGGAAATGTACATATATATGAATGTGTGTATATGTGTATGTATATATGCATGTATATACACATGTGTATGCATATGTATACATATATTCAATACATGCATATACATGCATTCCCCTCTTTTTTCCATTATTATTTGGATCAAGAATGCCCAAATATGACTGGTCACTTATGGTCATGGCATTGCTAAGAATGAAGCTTTGAAATAAACATTTTAAGCCCATGAAGTATCAAAGAACAGAAGAAAAAAAACTTTATCATCTGTACAGATAACCTTATAAGATGGATAAGAGATACTTTTATTTTTTAAATCTAGTTTCAGAAATCATTTGATTAAACAGAATCTGTAAATAATGTGACTATTTGCATGTAGTAGCCTTGAAAATGATACACACATAAAAATACAGACTTTTAAAAGTTTTCTAGAACCACTGCAGCCCCTTCAGTGGCTACACACTGCTAAATGACTGACTTTACCGGTGACGGAGGACAATTTTAATGCTACTGGTATAGCAAAGAAAGAACAAATTACATTTTGTCCTCCTACTGAGAATAATAGATTCTTTCAGGTCCGTGTACTGTATGTAAATGGAAAAAAAAAGATTCTCCATTTCTTTATCCTTTACATAAAAATAGTCTTCCCTCTCTGTTCCAATACTGTTGCACTCAAGGAGCCTTTTTTTTTTTTTGAAATTGGCAATCAGGCTCTATTTTATGTTAAGTATATATAGGTAAGCCTGTAGCCATCTTTTATGTGGGATCTTATCACAGCCAAGTCAAAGATAAGGTAAAAACAGTTTGGGAGTGTGAAAATGCATGATGGAAAGTTTGAATTTTGAAGGTTACTTTCTCCTTCCCATCCATTTATATGAGATAAATGAACTTTCTGAAACTTTATGTCCCCTCAAAAGTCATAGTATATACCCCATTTCTGTTATATGGTTATGCAGTGTTCTAGGAACTTTATTGTGATGATAAGTATAATGTAATGGCTATAATTTATTTCTATCTTGAAGAGTTAGGAATATAAAAAATTAATCCATAAACATTTATCAAATGACTTATATGTGCTTAGTACTGTGCTGTGTGCTGAGGACACAAAGACAAAGAATGAAGCGATCTTACTCTGAGAGAGATTATATTCTAACAGGAATAAAGCAGGTAGATAAAAGGATAGATATGAGAGAAAGAGGGAGAGAGGATAGATATAGACATGTTGATATGTACATGTACATATATACATATGTGTGTGCAGATGTAGATATATAAATCTATCTGTGTGTATCTTATAGTATATATACAAAAATGATAAATATAAAACAAATATATACAAGTAAAGTATGGAAGTAAAGACTCTAGCAACTTAGGCAGGGTGGTGGTCAGGAAAGACTTCCCATAGTAGGTAGCATTCACACTGTGTCTTGAAGAATGAGAGATGCTTTATAAGGCAGAAGGAGGAAAGGGATACATTTTGGCATGAAGAAAGACCAGTACAAAGACACAAAAATGAGAGATGGGGTGCCATGTTTTAGAAATAGAAAGACAGACAGTTTGTATGAATTTTTAGTCTAAGAGGAGAATGATATCCAAGAAGACTAGAACGATGGTCTGCAAAGAGTTTTTCAGACAAAAAAGAAAAGTTTTCATTTTATTTTAGAGCCAAAAGGAAGGCAAAGGAATTGTTGAGTGGGGGAATGACAGGGTCAGAGTTTAATTTAAGAAACATTACCTTGGCAAAACTGTGTAGAATAAATTGGAATGGTGAAAGACTTGTGACTGAGAGACCAGTTTAGAAATTGTTGCAATATTCCAAGTGAAAAATATGGTAGAACTTAACTAAACTGTAGCTATGTGGATATTGACAGAGGTCAGATTTGAGAGATGTAGCAGTAGTAATATCAATATTTGGTAACTGATTAGATATGTAAGGTAAAGGAAAGAAAGGAACAAGAGATAATTATAAGGTTATAAACTTGGAATCCTCCAAAGGTATCTTTGACAAATATGGAAGTTTAAAAGGGGAGTCAGACCGGGGGAGGAAATTACTGAGTTTGATTATGGAGTTGAGTTTAAGATATCTCTGTGACATACAATTTGAAAAATCCTAGAGGTAATGCAGGACTAAAGCTTATGGAAGAGATTGGGGCTACATATATACGTTGGTGAGTCATTAACATGGAGGTAATAGTTGGAGCTGATGAGTTTACCAAAAGAGAAAGTATATAGTGATAATAGTGCCTAGGATAGAACCTCAAGAATATCTACAGTTAAGGGGCATAATATGGATGATAATCATCAACAGGTACTGAAGAGTAGTCAGAGAGGTAGGAGGAGAATCAAGGGAGAACACTGTCATGAAATTCCAGAAACAAGAAAGTATACAGGAGGAAAAAGTAATCAACTCTGTCAAATTCAGTAAACAGATTAAGAAGAATAATGTCAAAGAGTTTCAATTTGGAAATTAGGAGATTCTTTAATAGCTTTAGAATTTTGAGTGTTGACTTTGCAAGTATAATTTCACAAGGGTGATCAGCATGCAAAAAAAAGGAGAAGTGGAGACAATGAGTGCAGTTAGGTTTCCCTTCTCCCCTCTTTATTTTGTTTCTAGAAGTTTTAGTCAGAAATACAGGAGAGATGTAAGATGGTAAATTGAAATAATGGTAGGGTTTAGGTGTTTGTTGTTTTGTTTTTTTTGGTTGTTTTAGGTCGGAGCATGTAAGAAAGTAGTTGAGAAGAAATTAGTAAATAGAGAGAGGCTGAAGATATGACAGAGTATATTGGTAATTTTTTTTATTTATTGTGAATGTAATTTTGCTTCTTAATGGGAAGATCTTTCCCATTCATTAATAGGTCCATGTCACCTGCCTGGGTTCCTTTTAAGTCTGAATCACATGGAGTCTGTGGTGGGAGGAGCTTGCTGAAAAGGTGGAACAGGAAGAGGTAGAGCTATAGCAGAGTTGAGAGGAAGTTAGCCTTGAGAGCAGTCAGAGCTAGGAAGGATGCAGGCTGCTGGCTAGTGTGAGTAAAAGAGCTTGTTTGTGATTTTGTTTAAGGGAGCTGGTTTGTGGGAAGCCGAGCAGGGGGAAGGCTTGGGGACTGTGTTGTCCTCTGCATTGTTACTATGGATAGACTTCTGTTACTATGATGGATTTGGATTTCTGGCATCTGCATACATGTTTTGGTTTTGTCTTCCATGGGGATAGTCTGTTGTATCTGATGTGCTGGGATATTCATGGCCACCATAGGAGCTGTGAATATCACATTGGTGCTACATAGAGACAGACAAGAGACAGACAGAGAGAAGGAGAAAATAGAGAGGTAGAGCAAGAGGAGAGAGGTATATAGAAAGAAAAAAACTAGAAAAAAAAGGAAAGTGAGAGAGAGAAGAGAGGTGTGAGGGAGTGTCTGAGTAGTGTACACATTATGATCTCCATTTTATATAAATAAGAAAATTGAGGCTCAGACCTTAAGCAACTTGCCAGTATTCTTGCTACTAGGAAGTATCAGAGTCATAAATAGAACTCAGATTTTCTTTTTCCACGATTGCAGTCTTTCCATCATGCACCATCATTTTGGCATATAGCCACCTCTTCAGTATCTTTTGTTTGGCTCTTTTCCATCTCTGGTTGCCTAACTTTCTCCTCTTTCTCTGCTTATTAGCGCCTCTGCTAAAAAACTGAATTGAGATAAATAGAGATGACTCGCTATGGTGACACTTTCTCATTTACTAGCAACTTTGGTAAAAGGTTAGTAGAGGATGCAGAAACTAGTAACTGAAAGGAGATATGGGGATTTTTTTTTTTTGCAGCTTTTGTTTATTCACAGTTTTCTCCTCTCCAGTTTCCAAGGGTAAGTGAGAATTGAATGAATCATGAAATACTGTTGCTTCATCAGTACATCTAAAATGGTTCCTATTGATGAGAGCTAATACCCTTAGGTCATCTCTGTATACAGCTCCAGAATTGACTATTTTACAGTGAAAATGTTCTTTTCTGCTATCTTATGGCCTGAGTTCTGCACAATTGATTGGGTTGCCTATGCAGCCAACTCAGTCTTGTCATTAAGATGACTGAAAACATTAGATTGATGAAAAGTGTCAAATAAAAAAAATGGTCAAACTGATATGGCTACAGAGTGATGTGTGTTCATTGAAACTGTCTATACCTATTAAGATGTATTAATTGCTAATTTACATATTCTTGCTCTGTAGTTTATTGAGCATTTTTTCCACTGCCAAGTAAAACCCAGGAATTAAGGTTTTTTATTGTTTTGTTTTAAAGATGATTTAGGCTTATATACTTCCTCCTAAAACAATGTTTACAAACAAAATAATCTTGGGAAAAGTTTGAATTACCCAGTTATTTATTTTTTAGATTTTAATTTGACAGAGGACATTTGGGTACATAAGAATTTAAAAAAAATTAATATCAGCTCTTTAATTTTTGTTTCAGGGTATATCTAATTTAAGTGAAATCAGTCTAAACTTGGAATGAAGGTACTTGACTTCTAGATATAACTTCACCCGAAATTAGTTATGTAATCTAAGATAACTCATTTATTGCTTTTAATCAATTTTTACATGAAAAAATGAGGGATTAAACTTTTTTATACTTAAAGTCTTTTCAAGTTGTAACATATTTTTTTCATAATGTAAGAGTGAATTCCTACTCTGGGTCCCCAGACTACACACTGATTCATCCAAAGCATTTAAAGCAATATATTGAAAGCCAAAGAACCTTGTTTCAAATACTGGTTCTATCACATCACCATTTAGGTAATGTATTAGGTATACCATACACTTCTTTGGTATTCATTCTCCTTATTTGTAAAATGAGAATGGTGGATTATATGACCTTTAATAAGGTCCTTTGTGTCAAACTATATGAGGAACTCAATTCTTGTCTCAGGTTTCCATTCAGGGCATTATCTATTCATAATCTTTACTTAGGAAACTAGGTGATAGAATTGATAGAGTGATGAGCCTGGAGTCAAGAAGACCTGAATCCAAATCTAGCCTCAGACACTTATCAATTGTGTGATCCTGGTCAAGTAACTTAACCTCTATCTGTCTCAGTTTCCTCAGCTGTAAAATAGGGATGATAATAGCACCAACCACATCAGTTTGTTGTAAGACTGAATTTCCAAAACATTTGTCAGGGCCTTGTCACAGTGCCTAGCACATAGCAGGCACTAAATAAATTCTTCTTCCTTCCTTTTTTCTTCCCTTTATTTCTTCTTTTTTTTCCCCTTCAAACAAATTGCTGGAAATCAAATAATAAAGCATTTGATTGAAAATGCCAATAAAATATAACTATTAGCAAAAGGTGAGTTATAAAATTTTTCATAAACCAAGGGAAATATACCACCTACAAATACACTCATGTATATTTATACACACACACACTTACCTCCCATTCTAAAAGGGAAAAGAAGCAATCCTTCCTGAATAGAAACTCCTACTCTGAACACCACATTACCAAAATTCCTTTATTTTTTTCTAAACCAAGAATATTGGAGGTTGGTGGTGAGAGAATTACCCTACGAATAAGTCCTCTTTTGGCTGTGATTATTTCTTTCTCTGGTAACAGTGAGAGAAATGACACTGAAGAGGGTTGGGAAAGCTGTAATTTTCAGATTCTACCACAAGGGACATTGGTTTACTCAAGTCCAGGGAAATTTAAGCACTCCATTTGTTACTTTTGATTTTCATTCATGAAATATATATTTAGTCTGTAGATGAGTGATGAATACTTTCAGAAACATGCTAAAGATGGGAGAGTGATGGGGATCCAATGGGAATGGGGATTATAGTCATTTGGTAAGTGATAATTTTGAGGGATATAATGAATTCCCCTTAGACAGAAATTTGGAAAAAAAGGAAGTGGGAAATGTTGTAGTCTGACTGAACTTAGTTGCTATTGAAATAGTTGCTATAGGTCAGTACTCAGGTGGTGAATGAGTTTACCAGCTTAAGGACCAATTGCCAACTGATAATTTGTACTAATATTGTACTCTGAATCACTTATTCTCTTACCTACTCCTTAGGGCCAATATGTCTGTGTTTGTAGGATTTTCTTGTATGGTCACACTTTCCTTTTCTATAGATATACCTGTTGCTTCATAAATATGTTGCTGGATTTGGAGTTAGTTGGTTTAACAGCTATTCTTTAGGAGACTAGTAAGAGGGGAGAATTGGAGGAAGATATGAAAGCACTTATGAATTTTTAGTTTAAAACTCTCTGGTGCTTTATTTTGGCCTCTGCCCAACAGAATTGTTAAACCTGCCAGAGTATTTTGCCTTTACCATGTAGATGGAAAGCCAGGAGGAATTTTTAGATGTTTATAGTATTATTAAAGAGAAAAGCACACATATGAAAGAACTAGAGAACTATTAAAAGCTACATATAAACAAGTGTATGGTGATTTATTACAAAATATACATAGGTACCAAGGAAACACAAATTGAGGCATTGATTGAGCAGAGGTATGTAAGGTTATTAAAAAAAGACTTTTTTGAAGAAATTGAAACTTAAACTGGTTTTTAAGGGAATGAAAACTGTGGATTCATTCAATCCATCAGTCAATAATTATTTATTAGATATTTACTGTATGCCAGACATTATACTAGGCACGGGGGATATAAGTACAAAGAACGGAAAACCCGTATTTGCAATGAGGTTACATTTTCATGGGAAAAAAAACAAGGATATATAAGAATATGTATTGTTGAAGAGGTCACAAGAGGTTGAGGAAATTAAATTAGAAGAGCAACATGAGCAGAGACTGAAAAAATCAAGGTATATATCCAATATGTTAAAGGGGCTGGGATGTTTTTCAAATGACTAATTAGAAGAAATGAATAACACTGTTGGATAGATATTGTGGGGGATTGCTAGTTCATGGATATTAATGTGTTGAAGAATTTAGACGATTTCATAAGGAGGACAAGAACCCCTCTGATCTTTGCCGTGATCAGACCACATATGGAATACTGAATTCAGTCTGGATGTTACACTCTAAAAATATAATGGTAAGTTGGAGAATGTCCAAGTCAGAGAGTGAGGAGCATCATATGGACATTCCAAGCCCTACAAGATGCAAAACAGTTGAGGGAAGTACGATTTCTTAGTTGGGAGAAGAGAAGACTTATGGCAAGCAATATTATTGTTTCAAATACTTGAAGATATGCTGATCAGCCAATAAGCATTTCTTTTTTCTTTTCTTTTCTCTTTTTTTCTTTCCTTCCTTCCTTCCTTCCTTCCTTCCTTCCTTCCTTCCTTCCTTCCTTCCTTCCTTCCTTCCTTCCTTCCTTCCTTCCTTCCTTCCTTCAAAAAAGTCCAAAAAGTATTTCTTAAAAGGCTGGGGGTTACAAGAAAGACAGAAACAGTACCTATCCTGAAGACAGCGAACCACCTAGCAAGGAACATTCTCTGGTTATAGCTAAAGAACTGAAACTATTTTGAAGCCTTCAAACAGGTCTAATCCACTTCATTCATCCTTCTGTCTTCTGACTTTTTCCTGACTGATAGATGAGACATGAGAGACAATACGGTGAGGGGAAAGGTCTTGTGCCCTCAATATATGAGGCTAACATGTTCTGTGAATTCAGGTTTTGGTTCTTTGCCTTGACATTTATTTTACTGTTTTAAGTGAAGGCAATGTCTACAGCCTTGGGAACTTTAAGAGACCAGGACAGAAAGTCACTGAGGAGTTCTGGGAACAGAACACCTGCAGGATTTGTGCAGCCAGTCAGTCAAAGTCTGAGTCCCTGACTATAGAGAAGCAACCCTGGGAACCCAGCCAAACAGTAGCAGAGATAAAGGCTTATCATGCAGCGATGCTACATATGGATATGAATTAATGGGACCCATTCCATGTAGAAACTCCATTAAATCTTAGCCCACTCTCACCAAGAACAAGGTGAAAGGGAAAGTGTGCCATGGAGGAATAGGTGGGAATATTTGCTTGTCTTCTCTTGTATATCCTCAAAAAAATATAAGTGGTGTCAACTAGTTAAATGAACCTGGGGTGCTAGTCACTGAGACGTGACATGGAGAGGGGCAAAACTAGGATGGAATATGATTGGATAACATTAGAGAATAGAAGGGAAAAAAACAGTAACATGTGTCAGCAGTTCTACCATGAATCCTGAAGTAGGCATATGCACCCTGAAGTGGTTATGGTCTAGTTTTACAATGGTAAGCCCAATGAGTATCACTAGAGACACTTTATGAAATGAATGTAGAAGTAAAGGAGAACGTTGTTTTAGGATCTGGGAGCCCACAGTTCTAGTTCTGACTTCTGTTGACTGTTTAAGTCATACTCTTTTTCGTTGGAAAACAAGACAGTGATACCTATTTACCACAAAGGTCATTGTGTGGATAAAATGAAGTACCAGGAAAAAAAATAAGGATTCTCTTAAGGTAATGTAGCACTATGACTTTTAGGGTTAAAGTTGTAGGACTAGAAAAATTAATGACGGTAAACAGAAATGTTATCATTATTTTTATTTGTTCATTTTTTCTGTGTCCGTGTGGAGGTGAGAAAGGTGGGAGTTAAAGAATGAGCATGAGTGTCCAATTTCTGGTTCCAGAAGAATACTCAATCAGAAATGCCCTGGAAAAACCTGGTTCCATTGGGAATGAAAATGAAGACCTAGAAATGAGCTTTAGAAATCAGTATCCAGTAAGTAGGTGAAGCTAGGAGAATGTAGATAAGAGCACTCTAAAGAAATAAGTGAAGAAAAGTAAGTGTGAAGTTTGCTCATACTTTAAAACAGAGGAAGGAGACATGTGAACCAGCAAAGGAACCTAGGAAAAGGCAGTAAGAAATAGGGAAAGGGAGCCATAAAATGTCTAAGTCCTTGGATATTGAGAAAAGAAAAAAAAGAGAAATAAAGAGTTAAAACTTAACAACATAGTTGAAAACTGACTTGTAGATCATCTTAGTAAAACTGTCTGTTAAGTTGAATTTAGCAAGTTTATTGGAATTACCAGCTTATTTCCGCCCCCAGCCCATCTTCTCTGTTGGATGGATAGAAAATGATTTTCTCAATACTATTTTCAAATGTGGAAACTAGGTCCCAGAATAATTTAAAAAATCAAGTTTAATCTTTTTTAAAAATTAAAACAGCTAATTCTTAAAACTCAGACTGAAAAAGGGTTATACAGTACAGGTTTTTAATCCTCAAGCAAAGAGACACAATGTTAAAGTGGAGACCAACTACTTGTGTAACCTTGGTTGGCTAAGAAACATGATCTCTGTGAAACTCATGGTCCTCACTTCTCAAGTGGACATGATATCTGCACTAGTACTTCTCAGGGAGGTTGGTATTAGAATCACCATAATAATGTACATAAAGTTCAATAACTGGAAAGCATCTTGTAATTATAAATTAACGCCAATGTCTAAAACAAGCAGGACAGATGGTTTTCTGCTGTCCTCATCAACATCTCAGGAGGAGACAATCAAAGAGTCCTTCATAGTTCTGTCCAGTGTGCTAATTAGTGAAATATGTATTTTATTACATCTAATGAAATCTCTCCTTTAAAATTAAAACAAAAACCACCAATGACAACAACAAAAACTCTATTCAATATACAATTCTCTTATGCTTTCCCAGGCTCTATGATTTTTGGCCCAGTATAGTGTGGGAGATGGGACTTAGGGAAGGTTGATTAGGGAATCTATTGTTTCCCCCACACCTCCAATCCACTTGAAATTACACAATCTAAAAGACAAGTAAAAGAAACAATGAGGTGCTGATGAAATCACAGAATGTGCCATGTTTTCCTTTCTTTTTGTTCTTTCCCTTATGAACAGTGAGAACAACTGTTCACTTTCTTCTCAGGAAACCTTTCATAGGGTTATTGAAGGGGGAATTCTTGCTTAAAGATGAGTTATAGTAGATAACTACTGACATTTCTAACTCTAAAATCCCATGATTCTATGAAAAGAAAATACTTCATATTTTCTCCTTAGTCTGTCTCTTCCCTGAATGTACAACCCCAATCTCTTTCCTTATAGATGATATAGTCTATCATTTTTACAATTCATTAAAGTAAATGTTTTTAAAAGTTTTATTTTTCATTTTGAGGTAAATATTTAATTCATCACCACTTAGATGATTTATTTTTCCTGCATTGGTAGAATAGAGAAAATATTGACCATATTGCATTGTCCTAACATGACTTCATACAAGATCACAGGGTCACAGGGTGAGCTCTCTTTGGAGACTGTAAAAGACACCCACCATGGTGATCCTAAGAAGCTAAACATATCCATCCTGATGTTCAGAATATGAAAGGCTGAGCCCTAGAGGTGCTTTAGAACTACCTTCACTCCAAGATCTCTTTCTTTTTGTTTCAATTGAGGAGGCCTGAGGTTCTTTGGAGTAGGGGTAATGAGTATACTTTTGCCTCTAATCTAGTGAATAGCAAAAGCTGCTCTCAGTATAAAAAACATCAAGGACAATTGTATGACATTTGGCATGTGCAGTGAGGGATGGAAACTTGGAGAGGGCATCAGCTGCCAAAAAGACTGAAGATTCCTTATTTGGGTGATATTGGTCTAGATGACCTCTATGGCCCTATATTTAGTTCTAAATTCTATGAGTTTTAAGCTAATACGTCTCTGCCATTAAATGGCCAAATTATGTTAGGCAAGTTATGTATTTAATATTTCTAGGCCTGACCACTGCTCCCAATATTCCTTCCTTCAAATCTCCATTTAGTTAGAGAAGGCAAGACAATCTGAACAGTCACCCAAATTGGCAACCTTAGTAATTCTTGGTGTTAGCCCCTGTCTCTATATTTTCCCGTATATTCCCCTTCTCAGTTGCCAGATTTTGCTTTGGAAATAGAATCAGCTTCTTTTTTTTCCTCCCATAGTCACTTTAGATCTTCAGTCTTCATCATTTCTTACCTGGACTGTTGTAACGCTCCTAATTAGACTTTCAGTTTCTAATCTCTTCCTTATCTAAACTACTTAGCATACCAATTAAAAAAAAATCCTCCTAAAACAGGTGTCTTAAAGGGCCACTCTCTTGTTGAATAAACTCTAGTGACTTCCTATTATCTCTAGGATCAAATACCCACTCTTGATATTTCAAACCCCTTCCATCCTGGCATCAGCCTCTCCAGTCTACCTTTTCAGTTTTATTTCACTTAATATTTCATGTAACATTCCATCATTCACTTTGAAATTCAGCTCAACTCATATATTTCCTATTCCCCAAACAAAATATTCAATATCCTGTCTCTATATTTCTATACAGACTTTCTCCCATGCCCAGAATGTTCTCTCTTCTCAACTCTACTTGGAATCCCTAGCCTCCTTCAAGACACTATTCATATGTACTCTCTTATAGGAAGCCTTTTTTAATTCCCCAAGTTGTTAATACTCTCCATAAAATCTTGATTTACTTATCTATTTCATTTATTTGTATTTACTAGTATAATGGTAAGTTCTATGAAGAAAGGGATTATTTTTCATTCCTATCTTTGTATCTGCATTTAGTGAAGTTCATTATACATACTGGGCACTAAAATATCCTCTTTGAATTAAGCAGAGAGAGTCTGAAGTCCTTTTCTACTCTAACAATTTATGATTAATAGAATTTTTAATAACCAAATAATTGACCACTAAGACAAATGTCTTATACATTCCCTATTGTTCCTAGTTTCTTACTTTCCATATTTGCTAAATGAGTTTTTCCTGTTTGATTTAGCAAAGAAAATGGAACCTTCATTTTCACTTTGTACCAGTTCCTGAGACTTTTGGGAGTCAGGATGTCATTAATATATCTAAAATTGGGCCCCATCAGTCAGGCCACTACATTTTAGCTATTCTAAGTAAAGATTCAAGGATGAATCATTACCATAGTCAATTAATATTTATTGAATGTCCATTGCACACATAGCTCTACACTTGGAGCTCTGAGGAAAATAAGAAAATGTCCATCAAGTAGCATGAAGGATTGATTCTCTAAAGTTCTTGTTTCAGAAACAGAAGAATCAAGTTCAACCAAATCACTGGCTAACCATATAAATAAAAACCACTGGATTGTCTGATTCTGTATAAGCTTGCACTAACCAGTGATAAACAAGGCATGGACATGGTTTAAATAGTCCTCATCAGCCGTTATATTCTCAAAGGATTTCCTTGATGGATTTGCATTGGGTTATCACTTTTCATAGATTCTAATCATCAGAGTTTCTGTAATTCCCAAATTGGTCGTAGGTCCCTTACCTAAGTGAGCTGGATGACTACCATTGGATAATAAGGACAGAGGTCCCAAAGGGGAAATACAAGAGGAAAACATGCACAACTATAGAATCTTTAGTCATATTTGATAGTGGCACAAATAAGATTTGGCCCTTCTTGAGTGTGATTGGAAAATAAATAATTTTGTTATTATTTCCTTACATTAGATACTAAGCTCATTGTTTCTGTATAACTGAAGAAGTTTAATGCTTTCAAAATATAAAGGTAACCAGCTGTAAAATTATACAATCCTTTAAAATAATATTCATTTCTGGGTTCTAAATGCTTTTACATTTGGGGCAAATCTTCAGTCACCTTGGCCTAGTTACAGTTCTGTCCCTAACACCACAACTTAATGTAATTGAATAGATGATAACATTTATATATGCATGTGTGTGTGTGGGGGTGGTATTTGCTCTAGCTAAAAGAAGACATTTTTCCATAGAAGTACTAACATTTAAATACAATAACTGTTATTTATTCATCAAAAATAGAGTATAAACATGATTTGGTAAAGCCAGGTAACTGATTTCAACGTTTCCTAGGCTAAAATAGACTCCAGTCTATACCTCCAGCACCACAGTAACTATTGCCCTTCCTTACATAGCAGCACAGTTACTGTCATACAGTCATTTTAGGGATAATATTGGATTTAGGCTAAAAAAAATGTTTGGCTAGAAGAAGGGAACAATTGCTATTCCTTAGTAAAAATAAGAACTAGTCCTTAATTATCTTTGTGTATTGTCTGGGCTTTAGCATAGGATTTTGCACATATTAGGTGCTTAATAAAATTTGGTGACTGAATGTGTATAATGCATGTGATGATTTCTTTTTCATGGGGGCTGATGGCTACTTATACTGAGGGTTTTGGAAAATTGTTTCTTGACAACACAATGCATTTTCCCCCTGAAAGGCAGTAAACATGCATTATGCAGTATGCAAATTATAGCATAGCACTTTAAAATAAAATTCCTAATTAGTTATGCTGCTTAAGTAGACTCCATTAATCATTAATCTTTTTTGCACAATCTACTTTTCTTCATCATAAACTATTTCAGGCACAAACAATTTCCTTATACAAACTAAACAAACTCTCATTTGCTGAAACAAAGCAAAAAACTACTTGATTTATCTGGGAACTGTTCAAAGAGTATTGTTTTAACCTCTGATATGACCCTTCATTTTAGCAAGCATGTGTGTATTTTATGGGGTGTACTTGAGTCAGACAGCAAATGGAATGCTCGATTGCATCGTTCAATTCGGGATGTTTTAGTCACTTGGGATGTTTACACTAAATTAAGAATCAAAACATGTCATGTTTCTGAAAAGAAAAATTGCTAATAAGATTTTGAGAAGAAAAGCATTGATTTATCTGAGGAGATCACTGGAATCTGGGGCATTTTATACTTGAGTTATTTCATCCTCCTTTCCATCATAAGCATTTAAATCATTTGAGGACTTTTCCTATTGATTGTTTTACAATAATCACAAAACAGAAATGCCCTATAATGATGCACAGAGAACATAAAAAGGACTCAAATGACCTAGGACATTGGGATCTAAGGCTCTAGTCCTAACTTTACAATACAATGTAGTAAGCATTTATTATGTTCATTTTGTGCCAAGTGTTACGATAGGTTGGGGGGATATAATGACAAAAAGAGGAGAAATTGTCACTTATCTAAAAAAGTTTACCTTTACTTGGGGATGATAGTAATGTAAATTCACATGGTACTTTTTTTAAGGTTTGCAAAGTGTTTTCATTGTAAACATCTTATGATTTGAGGAGTACTAATATTATTAGCTGCATTTTACAGATGTGAAAATTAGGGATTTAAGAAATTAATTGTCCTAGGTCATCGATTGGTTGGTTGTTGTCCATTCCGGAAGAAGACCAAAATGACATCACTTAGCTAGATAATGTTGCAGCTAGAATCAAGTTTCGACTGTGGCTGATCAGAGTTCAGGGTGTTCTGCCACAGATTAGGCACAAATCATCCACATGAACATTTAGGGTAGATGCTCTAAATCTGTGCACCTCATGTTTCTTTTGAGCTGCTTTAACTCTGCTTTGCTCATAGAGCACAACATCTTTTCTGATGAGAGCACACCATGCTGAGCAATCCAGGTTCATACTGTAGTTTAGAATTGAAGCTCAGACCCCTTAACTTCCAGGCCAGAAATATTTCAGTTAGAATACACACAGACACACACACACGTATACATGATTTAGTTTTTTTGAGAATATTTTTTCTTGGCTGGACCTTAGAGATCATCTAATACATGCCCCTAGAGATGAATATTGGACTTCAAGTGAGAAGATCCTGCATTCAAAACTTGCCTCTGACACTTACTGTAGGACCCTTAACAAGACATCTAATGTCTCCAAGCTCCAATTTCCTGCATTTATAAAAGGAGGACAATGATCACTGCTGTACATTAGAGGATTACTAGGAGACTCGAAGGAAATGATGTGGGTAAAATGTTTTATACACATAACAGCACCAAATGAATGCTAGCTATTTTACAGATGAAGAAACTGAAGTACAGATAGAGTGATTGACTTGCCCAGAACATATAGCAAATTAATAGTAGCCTATTGACCTATACTCCTGTGTGCTTTTCATCACTTTATGGTATGTCTAACTTCATTTTTCATTTCTTATTATTATTTCTTACTATCTTGGCTACCTTTTATCATTACTAATTGGGTTAATTCTTGTATTATTTCATATTTTTTCTATTTATTTTTTATTTTTCTCTCTTTTCTTCTCTGAAAGTCTCCATCAGATGCCATTATTTCCAAAGCTCTATTACTCTGTTATAATTACCACTGCAAATACTAACATTTTTAATTTATAACCCTTATCCCAAGAACTCAGACAGTTTTATTATGGCTTAGTGAATACTATGTTGGACTTCACAGTGTGGAAAACTTGAGTTTGAATCTCTCCTCCTCCATCCCAAGCACTGCCTAGCTATATGATTGGTAATTAAATGGTTATGAGAGGTGAGATTAGGAAAAGCTAGCGTTGTGATATAATGATGGTCAAAAACTAAAGAGATATCCAGGAGGAGATGAACTATAGCCAATTAGAGATGGAGGTGCAGAGATATAAAACTAGAGCTTGGAAGAGAGGCCAGCACTGAAGAACTGATTTTTAGAAGTCATCTGCATGGAACTGCTTGCCTAATCATGGGAGTGAATAAAATTGTCCAGTGAGAGATTTCCAAGAGAGAACAAGAGAGGTTCAGTGATAGACATTTTAAGTAATATCCACTAATAGGAAGAAAACTAGAAGAGTTTGATAATATCCAGTAAGAGGTGCTAGTTATTTCAAAAGTTAAGGTGAGTTGAAGGAGAGAGATGGGAAGATAATAAAAGGCCACTGAATTTGACAATTAGCTGACTAATAACTAGGGACCAAAGAGGAGCAATTTTAGGAGATTGATGGGGAAAGAAGAAAGATTGTGGGTTTAAAGAGTAAATGGATAATAAGAAAATGGAGACATAGCATTTAGACAATATTTTCAAGAAAGTGAACACTGAAGGAGTCAAAAAAAAAGATGAAATCACAGCTGGATTGATAGAATTGAAAGGAAGGAATTTTTTTAGTGTAAGTACTTCCAGATTGAGTAGCTATTTAGGGGTGCTAACTATTTAAATCACTAAACCTCCACCCAAATCCTCAGTCTGTTGCTAGACATATCAAAGACATAAATGATGAAGCCAAAGTATTTGATTAGGACATGAAATAGAAAATAAGGAAGGGAATCAAGTCACAAAATACTCTTTGGCAACCATACACAGAGGGGTGCAAATTTCTTGTGTCCTCAAGTTAATTCTAGTTTGCTTTCCTTTCAGATTTCTCTAATTCCCCAGCACAGAGAGAAGGTTTAGTCCCTTGTTACTCACACTTCAAATGGAAGGTTTTTAGTATGAAGAGTGGGCAACAGAGGACTGGGTGAAAAGGAATAGAGAGACCGCAAAGGAGGGTAAGTTTCTGTTAAAGCAGAGAGGGAAAACAGATACTGATTACAAAGCTTGAGGATGTAAGAGAAGTTGGTTGAAAATAATTTGATGGCTACAATGTACATAGTAGAATGAACAAACTGTTTAGGTGGGAAAAGGGAAAGAATAGGAATGATAAGAGCAGGGATGAGGACTAGAATGGAGGGAGGTGTCAATCCAGTGGATCAGTTAAATCTTGATAATGACTTCCTTGTCCTTTAGGGAAAGAATTGGATCAAATTAAATTGAGGGAAGAGGTAAGGAGAATACTCAGATATAGAGATCTTATCAATAAGAATTATCTTAAAAGAATACCCAAATATGATGGGTTTTAAGTCTAAAATAATTGTACACAATTGGACCTGTGTCATAGGCAAACAAAAAAATGTGAACATTCTATCTTGAACCTGTTCAGCTCTTTGAAGTCTATGGAGAAGTACACTATTGCTATGAACTCACTTTAACGTGGTGATTTATGGTTACAAAGTGTTTTCCTCACAATAACCCAGTGAGGTAGCTAATAACAGACATATATAATGCTTTAACATTTGCAAAGTACTTTATATACATCATCTCAGTGCAGCTTCACAAAGATAGGAACTTCGTAGAAACTCATAGAGATTGTCATTTGTCTAAGGTCACATTACTAGCATATGTCAGAGGCAGGATGTTAACCCAGTTCTCCAGTTCAAATAAAAAAACATTTACTAAGCATCCATTATAGTAGGCATTGCATTAGGTGCTGGGGATACGAAGACCAAGTCCAAATTCAAGACTAGTCATTATACCATACTGTTTAACTCGTGTAAATATTATTAACTCCATTTTATAGATGAAGAGTCAAACTCAGTGAGATAAAAGACTTGCACATGGATGTAATCTAACAAGTGTTAGGATGAAGATTAGAGTCCAGAATTCAAGTCCAGTATTCTTTCTAGTATGCCTATATCTTAGAGGAATTATGACATAATTGATAGTGTAGTTATAGGAATCAGAAACATCTGGGTTCCTCTTGCCTCTGACATAGTGGCTGAGGCATCTGGCCAATTTATTTAAACTTTCCATGACTCAAGTAAGTATTTAAGAAGACAAATTGCAGAGCAGATACTGATCTATATAGTTATCAGTAAAAAGCTTCCTCAACATGAGTTTCATATGCACATTCTAGAATGTATGTGTTTGTGCATGTGTGTGAGACTTTTAAATTTCAAATGGTACATAATCATCCTACCTTGTATCTGAAAATGGCAAAAGGTCCACTTAGTTTGTCAAAAAATATATTGTGTATGTCCTAAAAAGTGAAAACCTAGCAACTATTTTTTTAACTTTGAAATGTTTGAATTGGGGGAAAGGGCCACTGTGCAAAAGTATTCAGAATGAAAAGTATGAATGAAAGAATATATTTTAATCTTAATGTTTGGGAAATGGTACATAAATTTCAATACTTACCCCTACAGCATGACCCTAGGAAGTAGACATAATTGAGAAGTCACCCTCACAATTCTTTTATTAGAAAAAGAAGTTACTTAGCAAAGCTCTTGTCCTGAAATTCACAAACAGGTATGATTCCCCTGGAACATGCAATCATAGCCTCCATGGAACTAATGAGGGCAATGCCGCATTTGATTATCAGCCCCGCAGTGAATTGAGTGTCTGCTCATTTTATCAGTAGCAGCAAGAACTCAAATTTTCTGGCACAAAGAGGTGTCTGAAGACTTTATCTATCATCTACAAGGACCATGAAGTATACCCATTTAAAATATCATTTAAAATTTTGTTCATGTGTGAGGAATGAAAAATGAGAACAGTTGCTTATAATTGGATTCAAAATAATTTTCCACCTTTGTAAAAGGGCTTCCTACAATCTCACTACAAAAAAATGGTGTCACTTGATAATAGATCAGGGAAAAGCTACTTAGGAAAGCAATTCTACTTTTTTTTTCCCTCCCTGCTACTTATTTGTAATACAGTAATTGTTTATTTCACACAAGAATTCCTTGGATGGGGGTAAGTAGTGATACCTCAAATAGCTTTTGTGTGTGTGTATGTGTGTGTGTGTGTTTCTTGTGCTTTTCCCATTTTTATTTTGCAGTGTAGAACTATATATATAAATATATACATACATATATATATATATATATATATATATTACATATTTTATCTTCTTCAATAGAAATTCCACAAGGAGGTTGTTTTTTTTTAATTGGCTTTATTATATTTTATTTTAAACCATATATTTTTATGACTTCATAATAGTTCCTAATTTTTAGTACTCAGTGCACTAGTTTATTAATGTTCATTGAATTGAATAAAATGTTAGGAGGCACTATGAAGCCCCATATATGTTTTTAAATATAGGCGAAGAAATAGAAGACCCATAAAGAACGCCAAGAAAACCTTTGAAGTGGGCAAATCTTGCCTTCCATATTTCTACCTTGAGTTCCTCAAAGTGTCTTGTGCCCTTAAATTCATTTCATTTACTTAGAGCAATCCAGTGGAACTTCCTGCCCAGGCTTGCTTTCTCTAGGTAGTCAACTAGCATTTATTGAGCAACTACCATAGCCTACCAGGTTCTAGTTCTAGCCCTGTTCTAGGTCCTGTGCTAAGTGCTGGGTACTATATTAAGCATAGCATTTTCTTTTCTTGTGCATCAAAACTTTGAAAATAAAAATTTTGTAATTTTAAGAGATCTCGAATATCTTCTAGTTCAGGCTCATTTTTATCAGGAATCCTTCTCCATGACTTTACTGAGAAGTAGTTATCTAGTCTCTGCTTAATGCTCTCCAGTAATGGGATACTATACATCCAGATGTGGCCTATTTTATTGTTGGAAGCTCTAATGACTAGGAAACTTATTTTGGCATTAGTTCTAAATCTATTTCTTTGCAACTTCTACCCACTTGTTCTATCCTCTGGGGTCAAATCAAATAAGGCTAATTATCCTCCCCTGCAACAGGCCTTCCAGTTCATTCAAATGATTCTCTTATGGCCTGGTTTTTAGTCTTCTCAGTCATGATGGCTGCTCTACTCAATATGTCCTCCCACTTATCAATAGCCTTACTAAAAAGACTTCTTCAAGTAGTTGCTCAAGGGATGACCTTCGCTGGGATGCTGTACCCCTCTAAAGATGGTCCTGGCTATAGGACAAGTATTACAGTGATTAGAATAACCTCTTTAACTTTTTTAAAGCAATTTAACTTTAACTTCTTATTTCTCCTCTCCTTTCATAGAGCCAGGATCCTGACACTGTGTCACCCATGCCTTCTTGTGGAACAAAAAAAAACAACCTGTCAAATATTAAAACAAAAAATGAACTTTTGCTAGCAATAAATAATGAAAATGATGATAAACTACATCTTTCTCAGGTTTTGACCCTCCTCCTACATTCCCCAGTCTTCCTTTACAAGATCAAAGAGATGTCCATCAATTAGGCAACAGCATTGATTAGAGTAGCTGAGTCTTTCACAGTTGATCATCATTACAATATTGCAGTAGCATACAGTGACCTCTCAGTTCTGCTCACTTCACTTTTCATCAATTCATATTAGTCTTCCCAAGAGTTTCTGAAAACATCTCTCTCATCAATTTTTATAGCATAGTAGTATTCCATGACAATGAAACCACAAGATGTTCTGCCATTTTCCAATTGATGGGCATCTCTTTGATTTCCAATTCTGTGCCATCACCAAAAGAGCTCTATAAATATTTTTGTGCATATAGAGCTTTTTCCTTTTATTTTTTTTAAGTCCCTTTGGGATACAGATCTAGTAAATCTTATTGCTGGATCAAAGAGTATACACAATTTTATTGTCCATTGGGCATAATTCCTAATTGTTCTCAAGAATGTTTGAAGTAGTTTATAATTCTACCAGCTATTCATTAGTATACCTATTTTCCCACATGCCCTCTAGCATTTTCCATTTCTGATAGGTGTGAGATTGTACCTCAAGGTTGTTTAGTTTTCATTTCTCTCCTCTATAGTAATTTAGAGTATTTTTTTGTATGACTATAGATAGCTTTGATTTCTTCTTCTGACAACTGCCTATTTCTATCCTTTAACCATTTATAAATCGAGCTATGATTCATTACTATAAATTTAACAGTTATTTGTATTTTTGAGAAATGAAGCCATTAACATAGAAAACCACTATATTTTTATATTTCTTCATTTTATGGTACTGTTTTTAGCAAAATGTAGTTTTCCTGAATATTTCTTATAATTAGCTCTGCTGGTTTTTGCTCTGAGATCATATTTGCTACTCCTCCCTTCCTTTTGCACTTCACTTGGAACATAACAGATTCTGCTCCAGTTCCTTACTTTAACTCTATGTGTGTCTTTCTTTTGAAGTGTGTCTCCTGTCAACTAAACATTTTTAGATTCTGTTTTCTAAACTATTTTGATATCTATTTCCTTCTTTATGGGTGAGTCCATTCTATTCACACTCTCAGTTATGATTACTTCCTGTGTATTTCCCTGCAACTCATTTTCTTACATTCTTCCTTCTCACTTTCTTTTTACCTTGTCCCTTTAAAAAAAAAGTCTGATTTACTTCTGACCACTGCCTTCCTTTATCTGCTCTCCCTTTTAGACTCCCATTCTTTCTCTTATGTACTTATTCCTTTAATTCCTTTCCTCTCCTACTTCACTATAGGGGAGATAGGCTTCCATGCTGAACTGAGTGGACATGCATATGCATCTATCTATCTATCTATCTATCTATCTATCTATCTATCTATCTATCTATCTATCTATCTATCTATCATCTGTCTGTCTGTCTGTATATCTATCTATCTATCTATCTATCTATCTATCTATCTATCTATCCATTCTTCCTTCTTTGAACCAATTCTGATGAGAGTGATTTACAAGCATTTCCTGACAACCCACCATTTCCTTCTCTACTATAAAAGCTCTTCCTTGTATGCCTATTTTATGTGAGATAATTTTTTTTTTCCATTCTTCCCTTCTTCCTGGGCATCCCTCTTTCTGACTCTTTCATTTTTTGTTTTATGCCTCATTCCAACATAATCAGCTCACCCATGTCCTTGCACTTTTATAGACTCCTAACTGCCAAACAATTATAAAGTTCTTAAGAGTTACTTTTATCATCTTCTCGTATAGGAATCTAAATGGTTTAAACTTATTGAGCTCCTTATGATTTCTCACCTTTTTATGCATGTCTTGAGTCATCTGTTTGAATGTCAAATTTTCTACTCAGCTCTCATCTTTTCACAAGGAATGTTTGAAAGTTCTCTCTTTCCTTAAAATATCCTCCCTCCCCTCCCCATACCCCCGGAATGATTATCCTCACTTTTGCTAGGTAGCTTATTCTTGATGACAATTCCAGTACATTTGCCTTCCAGAATATAATATTCAACTTCTCTGTTCTTTTCACATGGAATCTGCAAAATTTTATGGTCCACTCTGTAGTTTCACAATGTTTGAATTGTTTCTTTCTGGCTGCTTGCAATATTTTCCTCTTGACCTGGGAGCTCTGGAATTTGGCTATAATATTCCTTGGAGTTTTTATTTTCAGGTCTCTTTCAGGAGGTGGTGAGTAGACTCTTTCAATTTCTTTTAAACTCTCTGGTTCTATATTATCAAGGCAGTTTCCTTGGTAATTTATTGAAATATGTTGTGTAGACTGATTTTTTATTTGTTTGTTTTTTGTTCATAGTTTTCAAGTATTCTAATAATTCTTAAATTATCTCTTCAATCTGTTTTCAAGGTCCTTTTCTATTGTGATATTTTACATTTTAATTTTTTCATTTATTTTATTTTATATTTTCTTGATTTTTCTTTTGTACAGTCATTAACTTCTACTTGTCTAATTATACTCCTTAAGCAATTATTTTCTTTAGTGACATTTTGTACCTATTTTCCCATCTGGCCAATTGTATTTTTAAAGTGTTACTTTTTCAGTATTTTTTGTCTCTTTTATCAAGCTGTTAATTCTTTTTTTTCCCCTAATTCTCTTGCATCACTCTCATTTCCTTTTCCAATTTTTCCTCTACCACTCTTATCTTTAATGCTTCCAGGAATTCTTGTTTGGCTTATGTCCAATTCTTTTTTGAAGAGATTTTTCTTGTAGGTGTTTTCACATTTTTGTCTTTTTCTGGGATTGTGTCTTGTTCTTTGTTGCAATCAAAGTACCTTTTCATGGTCAAGTTCTTTCTCTGTTGTTTACTGATTTTCCTAGCCCTTTTCTTGACTTTGAACTTCATATTAAAGAATGGACTCTGCTCACTCAGTATTGGGAAGCCACTGTCCCACGCTTCAGGCTTTTGTTTGTGCTGCTATTTTCAGTGCTAATTCTGTGTGTCTGCAAGTTTTCAGAGCTTCCAAGGTGGTGTGACTCCTGGTTTGGGTTCTAGTTTACATCTCTTCAACCCAGTAGCCAAAATACTAGTGCTCCTCTTAGTCCTGAAATTGTGACTAGGCTCCCTGTTCTCAGCAGCCCCAAGTGCCAACACTCTTCTCTGCCTTGGAACTTCAACTAGGGTCCATGTTTCCTTGTGTCAGGCACAACTGCAACTGCAGCCCATAACTGTAGATGAACAATAGAGTTGCTAAATAGCCCCAGGTCCTATTTAAGTGACACCAAAGGGTCTGCTACAATCTCTCTCCTAGCTGGTATCCAGTCCCCTTACTGTTTTTGGACTGAGAGCTCCTGAAGCTGCTGCTGCCATCGCAGTCACCTCTAAGGCTCACCATTGATGTTGCTACTGACTGTACTTGAGACCATCTTTCACCCCAGTGTCATAGACTTCTCTTTCTAACCTCCAAAATTGTTGCAGGCAATAATGTAAAAATGTCTCACCTCTATTCTTTTGTTTTCTTTGCCCCTCCAAATTTCAACGTGATGAGTTATTTTAAAGTTGTTTGAATGAGAATGTTAGTGGAGATTTTTCAATTTGATCATTATGACCTTCAAAGATATGGTTATATTCAAGTGGCAAGAATAAAATCAAGAATGTAAGGATTTGTGAAATAACAACGTGTAAGGAATGATGGTAGAAAACTTGTTTGAAATGTTCATCAGTAAGATAAAGGGGAGTGACAAGCTTAAGGGAGCAGAGTAGGAAGGAAGTTTTTTTTTAACTTGTTGATTTATGTTTATGAATCAGGAGCAATCCCATGTTTTAGCTCTGTGCTGAAGTACTGTCTTCATGATGAGGATAGTGCTTCACTTAACTGAGATGATATAGGCAGAAACTCCTTAATGGTTCTCATATATTTCTAGGATAGCAGGATTTTGTCAAAGCATATCATGGGGAACAAACTATTGAAAGAAGCACCCTTACTAGTGTAGAAAGTTGCTATGCCCATCCTTTATTTTGGGGTATCATCTCTTTGGGGGCATCATCACCAACAGTTCTCCCTTGTACATATAGCAGAGAGACAGTTTTGTTTCTCTCCCTTCCTTCTCCTTTAAAAAAAGAAAAAAGGAAAAAGACATGAAATACAAGTTATAGCTTGAATATATAGCAAGGAATCCATGTTCTTGTGTAAGGCATTTAACTCCTACAACCCCTATCCATTGCCTTTGTTTTTGTGTTTCTTTTTCTGAGCCCATATCACCAAATAATAGGTCTGATTAATGGAAATATCCTTAAGTCATTTTTCTCTGAATGATCATCATTTGCTGAGTCAATTTTGGAATGCAGAAAGAGATACTTCTTGCTATTATACTGTTTCTTGGATGAGAAACACCATTGTCAAAGCTACTGCATCTGAAGGGACCAATAAAGCTAAGCTACAGCTAGCTATAATATCTGTATTTGTCAAGGTCTCTCAGATGGGCAGGTATGAGATAAAATGAAATGCCTTTTTTTTAAATAAAAAACCTCTATTTATTTATACATTAATGTTGAGGGCTGGACTAGAGCTTAAGAAAAAAAAAAGAAAAGGAAAACAGTCTATGATCCAGAGTCCTGTACAGAAGAGAGAAAGAAAGGATGAGGAAGGGAAAAAAGACACACACACATCCATATCAACACAACATGAAGGAAGGTAGGTAGACTGGGCAGCCAGGGTCAGGGCTCTTGGCTAGTCACCTGCTTCATGTAGGTTTCCAGCAGGTACTTTTTAAAGGTTGTAGGATTTGTCCAAAGTTGAGCAGCATGTGTGTTCAATGGGCTGTCAATGTTGGGTTCTCCCAAGAGGCTCTGGATAGATAGCAGGATGGTTCTGACATCATACAGAGCTGACCACTTGTCCTTGAGGATGTCTAAACAGATATTGTCTTGGGTGTCCTCATTACAATGGTGATGATGTGACAAATTTCATAATGGGAGCATTACATGAGCAGTCACTGGGGAATTCCAGGGAGAGTTTGTACCCTAGGTCTTCATATACTGTCCCAGTTGCCCCATGGATGATCCCAATCAACTTGAAGAGATTGTCCGACCCTGGGAAGTCAGACATTCCAGTCTCTAGACATCATAAGGATCATCAATTTCTGCTGTAATCTCTTGCCCATGGATCACAGGCAGTGCCTGACCCAAAGTAGGGCCCCTTATAGGCAGGGGCGGTGCTGGAGGCTTCTAGGTCATGATTCTGTGAGGCCATGGGGGACCAGAGATAAAGGAAAAGAAACCCCCCCAGGTGGCAACTGTTGTGAAATGCATTTTCATCAATACCATAGAATATCTTCAGTTTTTAGGAGAACATACATGCAGTATAATGGGTTATTATTATATGTTTTAAGCATTTTCTAATATATATCTATGCAGCTTTGTTCTTTAAGTTTGGTGTCAGGTCATTCCAAGGATTGATTCATCTTTTATGTGTCCAGAGCTAGAGTGCCTTTCTAGGTAGAGGCATCCTGGGATATGGGTAACATTTGTTTGAGATTAGGAAAGACCTGTACAGAGTTGAAAGAGTCAGTGGAGAGGGGAAACATGAGATCCCAATTGGAATTGAAAATTTAAGTTTTGGGTCTTACAGACATACAGGTAGAGATTTAAAATTCAAGAGAAGAAAACTGAGTGAATGGAAATTAACAAGAGAAGAGGCTGGGAATAAAGGAGAAACTGGAGACAATGATGAAACTATGAGTTTGAGACAGAGATATTTTGAGGTAGAGAGGAAGAAAGGTGAGAAATTAAATACAAAATTAAATGTTGTGTAAAGATGAAGGTCAGCGTTTCGGATAAGTTTGGAGAATTTTGAGGTTGTAAATGTCAGAAAGCAGAAGAGTTTTTGAAAAAAGGAAAAATGGAAGCTTCATGCTGCAAACATTGAGAAATAGAGACCTGAAACATAGGAGGTAGTAAATGATGATAAAAATTTAGAGAGGTTGACATAGATGGATGGAATGTATTTTAAATGAGGGGAAAGCTCATTTTGTTGGTTGAGTAAAGGTCTGGAAGTGATGCAGGGGAGAAAGAAGGAATCATTTCACTCCACTCTTTCTTGTCCTATAAGGAGGAGAGAAATCTAAGATTTTCATGAGAGATCAGCCCTGATAAAAATCTGTCTTGTGACAAAAATTGAGTTTCAGTTAATGTGGCGACCAGTAAATTGAAAGCAGTAGAGAAGATGGGAGTTTCCTCAGAATGGAAACAGGAGTTCCACAGTACAGCCAGTAGAAGAGTTTAATTTGAAGATCTTGAATAAGAGGAAATGAAGAAAAGAGAAAAACTGAGCCAAAATGGAATGAAAATTTGGAGGAGAAATCAGAGCAGAGGGGTTTGTACTAGGAATAGTAGATGTGGGTAACAGAGGTAAGAGGAGCATTAGGTTGGGAGGCAAGATTCATATTATTTCCAGGAGGAAAGGAATCTCCAGAAAGGTGGAGTCATTTCATCAGAGGATCGATCACAGATAGAATTGAAAGGGCCTCACAAAACCAACTAGTCTTAACTTGATTTGGGTATCATGGAACTCTTTGGCAGCCTGGTGAAGTCTATGGTTACCTTTTCAGAATAATATTTTCAGATGCATAAAGTAACATAGAATTGTAATGGAGACCAAGTTTGTTGAAATAGGCTTATCAAAATGTTTTTTAAAAAATTTCATGAGCCATAAGTCAAAAATCCCTATTTGCTCCAACCTCCTCCTTCTATAAATGAGGAAATAGAGATCCATGTAATTTTATTGACTTATCTAAGGTTACCAAGGAGTAAAATTAAAGTGTCATTTGAAGTCAAATTGCTTTGTTTGTACTTAAATAGATGGGGAGTAGGTAAATACTTGTGTGGACAAATGGACATGCACACACACACACACACACTGTGAGGAAATTATAATTCCAACTCAATGCAATCAAGATAATATAGTATAGGTTCTAGAGGCAAAGAGAACTCTATGAATAAAAATAATTTATTAAGTTCTTATTATCTACTATGTAGTCAGGATGAGAATAGAAGAGAGAGAGAGAGAGTACCTGCCCTGAAAAAACTTACATTCTAATGGGTGAGAAATGATAGCCATGTCTAAGAAGATAAAAAGATCATGGCAAAGATGAAAATGTTCAGGATAAAAATAATGCTGTATATTTTCATGGATTGTAGAGGTCAGTGACTTATCTCTGCCCAGATATGGTCTTCCATAGTTCACTTTGGGGGGCAGAGAAGCAACAATAGGGAGGACTGGCTGAAAAAATGGAGGTAGAAAGAAGCTAATAGAGCTCATGTCCTCTCCCTTTGAGATCCGTCTAGTTATAGATTACTATCCTCCATTTTGAAGTAGATCTACAACACAAGGCGAATTTCTCTGTGGCAGTTAGGTATAGACACAACAATCCCCTCTGTTGTGGAGGCATAGCTATAAACTGGGTTTGCAACATACACGGAAGGATTTGTTAGTACTGACAAATTTGAGTTGCTTAAATGGCCAGAAATTAAAATGTACCAAGAGGCAGACAAAAACAGCAGCTGCCTGGGGCATCACACACAGATGGGGGCGTGCAATAAGGGACCATTTTAATATTAATTCTTATAATGCACATATTTTTAATTCCAGAAAACAAAATACTATTCTTCATGGCCTATGGGTACATATTTTGTTGTCCCGTCTCCTGTATTACAATGAAGGCTCAAAACCTCTTGTGAACACATTCTACAAATGCTACAAAGAAAAAAAAATACCACAGAGATTTTTTGCTTAACTATTAGGCAAGGTAAGTTGAGCATCAGCTACTACTTTAAGAGGTGGTACTATATTTATAATTTCACTGGGCGGTATTTATGTGTGGGACACAATTTGAAAATCTTGCCTAGGGCACACATGTTCCCGGCTAATGTGCAGTATTTTGAGCATCTCTTGGACAACTTGGGGAGCTGAACTGGGGTTACTTGATTCAGAAAGTAGTTCATCACTTAAGAAATTTTCAGGAGCCAGAGTTGCAATTGTTCATAATAGCAAAAAGTCTAAGATTTAAATGGCTCCATTTTCTACTTTACCCTCTTACTCCCCCCTTCCAACCAAGAAACCATTCAGTATTTGTGAATATGGTGTAATGCTCAGGTCCCTTTGAGACAGGCTCAATGGACGAGGTGGTACATAATTGCAGATTTTTGAAAAGTTGAGAAAAAGTTGTCATGGTTTATTTGGAGCTATCTTATTCTCAGCCTGAGTCTCCAGGGCTTGTTGACATCCCTGACACTTTGTGAATGAGGCCCTTTTTACTCTCTCTTCATTTGCTTAGCTCTTTACCTAATTGATTTTCTGTGCTAATACACTGAAGGTCTGGAGAAGGCAGAGCCTCAGGTGTGACAGATGAAATAAGGTGCTTTTACTCATTGCTTTTATCTTCCATGTCTAATGTGTTGGTTACAGCTGTGCAGTTTAACAGCAAAATCAATACATCATTTGCTGCAGGTACCTGAAAGAATTTGGAAGCCTGTTGGTATTTTAACTGTTAGGTTTCCTCTGGAAGATCATTCACTTTATTATTTATTTGTTCATCTATTTAGCCACCTATCCTGTTATTTATTTATATGCTTCTATGTTTATTTATTAATTCATTCATTTATCAGACTATCCACTGTTTCATTTATTTATTTATATCTTCATTGATTAATTCCATCATCTAAGTATCTTTTTGCTTTCCCCAATGAAACACTCTGGAAATCCAAGTTTTCTTGTTCTTTGCTTTCTTTTGCAACATTGTCTATTCAGCAAGCCTTTTCAGTCACTTTTTTCTTGGGCTTTGGAACATCTGCCAATCGAAATGAATCCTGTAAAGTGTAAAATAAATGTTTAAAAAATCTTTTCTATTTCATCTAAATCATCTTTGAGCTTAAACATTTAGCATATGCTCCACCAAAAATGGAACGACATTGTATTGTGCAAGGAAAGCTGTATGTGTGGGGGCACTTGGGTAATTTCTCATGTAAATGATGCTTTTATTGCCAGTTTTCTCTTTTGCATTGGCAATGGTATGGTTTCAGCAGCAAACAGAGAAACTTCATTAGGATGGCTCCCCCATTCAATGTTCCTTCCAGCTCTACAACCTATGATCCAACTCTCATACATAGAAGCAATTTGTGTGTTCTCCAGTTGTTTTCTGTGAGTTATTTTTGTTTCTCCAGATAAATTGTAGGCTCTGAGAGGGCAAAGAATGTCTTTTGTACTTCTCTGCTTTTCTATCTCTCCCCTCATACCCAAAGTACCAAATGTGATGCTTTGTACATAATAAATATTCAATGTAATGCCTTTATGCATGCATATTTCTTAAAATATTTTCATCAAACTAATCTTTGAGCTTTTTCATTTAGCATAGATAAGTACACACACACACACACACACACACACACACACACACACACATTAAAGCTAACTTCAGACACCAGCTAGTTGTATGACCCTGGGCAATTTCCCTAGTCTCTCTCACTCTGAGTATCCTTATCTGAAAAATGGTAAAAACAATAACACCTTATATTGTTTTCAAAAGCATTTTCAAAACTTAAAGTACTTTAGAGATTTTAGCTATTATGCAGGAACACATTCACACACAAACACAAAACCATATGTACTGGTGGCAGGGGTGATCTGTTTCTTCACTAATGCATTCATTTATTCAACAGACATTTAGTAAATCACAGGCTCTTAGATCTGCATTTCTAAAAGGAAAGCAACTTTCGAGGGGTCAGCAATGACTTTAATGAAGCACATCTATCATTCACTTAGTTCAGGGGAAAACAAGTTAGCAACCAAAACTTCAGAGAAAATACAGAGAAATCAAAGATCAACAGACATGCTTCCAATTGTCTGATATAAGCAATACATACATCATAGGTCAACAGATCCAGCTAGCTGACCATTACATACATACCTAGTTACTAGAGAGGTAATGATATAGGGGTTTTCAAAGCTGGGGGACTGCTTAGCAGCTTCTGAAGGTCTCGTCTTTTAAAACTAAGCTTCTTCTAAAAACTCAGCCCCAAAGTAAAACTGTACCTCAGAGTCTTTATACACTTTTTAGAGCCAGAGAGCATCACAACCCTTGAGAACCAGTGCCTCAGTAACAAAAGGTGAGGCCTTCCTATGAATCTTCCCAGGCTCAATAATAGGTAGGGAAAATCTTCTTTAATCACATTATTCAATTCGAGGTAGTTGATTATACTAAACAAAAATTACATTATCAATACAGCAGGTTACAAAATATACCTACAATGGTATTCAAAATAATAGCAATATATGGGTGACTTCAAGGAATTATATGCCAGAAGAATATAGACTGACCATGTGGCAAGAACAAGAGATGACAAGTAGGTATTCCATGTACTCTGCTGCTACCTTTGTGATGTTGGGAGAAATCTAGGAAGACCTATAGCATATTTGGTGGACATATAGTATTAGGATGAATGTTTGGGAGAACAAGCACATAAGTCATGAAGAATAAAAAGGCATGGATAGATTGATTTCTGAATCATTGGGGTAACTCCTGAACCAGGGATATCACAGGTTTATTAGAATATATCTAAGAAAATTTTAGCAAATTTTGGCGAAAATAAGAGCTGAGTAACATCTCATATTGCATGTAAATTAAAAATTATTTAGCTGCCTTTATGTAAAAGGTAATATTGTAAATTGAAAGGACAACTAAAATCAAAGATCAGTAGGATACACATTTTTCACATTATTGTTGGATGAAGATTCCATTAAGAATAAAGTAGATAACAATGTTAGATAATTTTGATTATGTGAAAATTTTAAGAGTTGTTTTGCATGAATAAAGCAATGCAAAACCATTTTTATATCCAACATTTCTATCAAAACCTGACATCAATGATACAGAAGAAATTGATACAAATGTATGACTAAGAGTAATTTCCCAACAAGTAAGTTGTCATAGTATTCAAACTTTGTTTTAAAGAAGAAATATAAACATTTTGAAAGAAGGAATCCAAACTACCCACAAAAAGTTCCAAGTCATTAATAATAAAAATGTAACTTAAAATAATCCTAAGGTTTTAGCCAAGAGTTGTCAAATTTGCAAATATAACGAAAGACAGAAATATTTAATGCAAGATAAATTAACAATATAGTTTGTAAAGCTACAAATAAATGCTCATTAAAATAATTTTTAGAGGCAGAGCCAAGATGGTAGCATAGAAGCAGGGACCTTCTAGAGCTCTTCCTACAAACTCCTCAAAAAACCTGTAAAAAATGACTCTAAGCAAATTTTGGAGCAGTAGAAGCAACAAAAAGACAGAATGAAGTAAATTTCCAGCCAAACACAATCAGGAAGATCAACAAGAAGGGTATATAGCACCTGGCTGGGAGCAGAGTGCAGTTTGGTGTGGGCTATGTTGATACAGACAGAGTTGGATTAGGATGTAGGGAACTGAATCACTCGTGGCTGCTGGTTCCAGATTTCTTGACCAGCAAACATCAAAGACAACTTTGAAGATCAGTGAGGAGGGTCTCTCACTTGGCTGAGAGGAGAGTGTTCTGGTCCTAGCCTCAGCCCCAACCTCAGACCTGGCCTCATCCACAGAGTAGTGGCAGCCCTCTGCTAAATCAGAGGCTACTTCTGGAGTTGTACACTTAACAAAGAGATCAAAAGTCAAGTGACTGCCTGGCGAAATGAGCAAACAGGGAAAAAAGAACCAGACTATACGTTCTTACTTTCTTGGTGAAGAGGTATTTTCTTACATCATTGGTGATGAGGAAGATCAAAACATACAATCAGAAGAAGACAATAAAGTCAAAGCTTCCAAGAAAATTATGAATTGGTATCAGGCCATGGAAGAGCTCAAAAAGGATTTTGAAAATCATGTAAGAGAAGTAGAGGGAAAATTGGGAAGAGATATGAGAGTAATACAAGAAAATCATGAAAAACAAGTGAACAGCTTGCTAAAGGTAACCCCTCCCCAAATGCAGAAGAAAATGACAGCTTTAAAATCAAACTAAACAAAATGGCAAAAGAGGTCCAAAATGTCAATGAGGAGAAGAATGCCTTAAAAAGCAGAATGAGCTAAATGGAAAAAAGAGGTCCAAAAGTTCTCTGAGGAAATAATTTATTCAAAATTAGAATGGAGCAAATGGAAGCTAATGATTTTATGAGAAATCGAGAAATTATAAAACAAAATTAAAAGAATGAAAAAAGAGAAGACAATGTGAAGTAATTCTTTAGAAAAATGATCTCCAAAATAGATCCAGGAGAGATAATTTAAAAGTTGTTGGACTACAGGAAACCCATGATCAAAAAAGGAGCCTATACACCATTTTTCAAGAACTTATTAAGGAAAACTGTCCTGATATTCTAGAACCAGAAGGTAAAACAGAAATGAAAAGCATCCACCGATCACCTCCTGAAAGAGAACCCCAAAGCAAAACTCCTAGGAACATTGTAGTAAAATTCAAGTTTCCAGGTCAATAAAAAATATTACAGTCAGAAAAAAAAAAACAACAGTTCAAGTATTGGGGAAACACAATCACAATAACAAAAAATTTAGCAGCTTCTACCATAGGTGATTGGAGGGCTTGCAATGTGATATTCTAGAGGTCAAAGGAGATAGGATTAAAACCAAGAACCACCTATCCAGTAAAACTGAGTATAGTATTTCTGGGAGAAAAATGGAAGTTCAATGAAATAAAGGATTTCCAAGCATTCTTGTTGAAAAGATCAGAACTGAAAATAAAATTTTACTTTTAAATACAAGAATCAAGAGAAACATGAAAAGGTAAACAGGAAAGAGAAACCATAAGGAACTTATTAAAGATGAACTCTCTATATTCCTACATGGAAGGATGATATTTATAACTCATGAGACCTTTCTCAGTATTAGGATAGTTGAAGGGAATATATGTATGTGTATGTATGTATATATGTGTGCATATGTGTGTATGTATATGTGTGCATATGTATATGTGTATGTATATATGGAGAGACAGAGACAGGGTGAGCTGAATATGAAGGGATGGTATATAAAAAGAAAATTAAATGTTGAGTGTAATATACCAGGAGAAAGAGAAAGGGAGAGATAGAATGTAGTAAATCATCACACATAAAAGAGTCAAAAAAGAGCTTTTACAATGGAGGGGAAGACCCTTAGGGGAAGGTGAAAGAGAACCAGTGAGTCTTCCTTTCATCAGATTTGGCTTCAGTATGGAAAAACATACACACTCAACTGGGTGTGTTTCCATACAGGAAATTAGGGCTAAGAGAGAAAGGATAATAGAAGGGATAGCAGAGTGGAGGAAGGGGTAATTAGAAGCAAACACTTTTGTAAAGGGATAGGTCAAAGGACAGAATAGAATAAATGGAGGATGGGACAGGATATAGGGAAATATAGTTAGTCTTTCACAGCATGACTGTTAGGGGAGTGTTTAGCATAGCTACACATGTATAATCTATACTGAATAGCTTGTGTTCTCCATGAGGGTGGATGGGGATGGGGAAAGGGGGAGAATGTGGAACACAAAGCTTTAAAAATGAATATTAAACATTGTTTTTACATGCTACTAGGAAATAAGATATATAGGTAATGTGGTATAGAAATCTATCTTGCCCTGATGGAAAATAGAAAGGAAAGGGATAAGAGGTGGGGGTATAGGTGTGATGATAGGGAGGGCAGATTGGAGAAAAGGGTAATGATAATGCATGCTCTCCTGAGGTGGGGTGGGAAGATGGGGAGAAATTTTGAAATTCAAAATTTTGTGGAATTGAAGGTTAAAAACTGAAAATAAGTGAATTTTAAAAATAATTTTTATATTAGAAGATATTTTGGAATATGAGAGGAAAGTTATTAAATGGTCTATTTATACCCTTTGATTTAGTGTTCCCACTACTGGGCATGTTCTGCAAGTAAGTCAATAAATTTATAAGCATTTATTAAGAAGACTAGTTACTGTGTTAGATTGTCTTGATAAAAAGACAGAAATGAAATGAAATGATCTCTATTCTGAAGGAGTGTGTATTGTATGAGGGGAAATAAAATGACTGTGTGGGTATGTGTGTATGTACGCGCATGTGTGTGTGTGCGTGTATGCATGTGTGTGTGTGTGTGTGACACACAATAAAACTCCTGTAGGGTAAGACAATAGCATTTGAATTTTAGAGACCAAGAAAACCCCTATTTAGAAGCTAGTATTTGAACTGAGCTTTACAGAAAACTAAAGATGAACAGAAGTAGAAGGGAAGTGATAGAACCTTCTAGGCATAGGGAAAAACATCATTTGCAAAGACATAAAAGCACAAAATAGTCTTTTGTGTGTGTGTGTGTCTTGGAAGAAACATAATTTTTCTGGCTAGCTGAGTACATTAAGTGGAATAACAAAATATGCCTGTGGGGAATGACTGGAGCAGGGATGTGCTAGTAAATGTGTTAATCAGTAAATATTTCTTTTATGTATTATTTTTGTTTGCAACATATACTTTTATAAGATTTCGAATTCTAAAAATTTCCCCTTTCCTTCCTCTTCCCCCTTCCTAAGACAGCATGGAGTGTGATAGAGGTTATATATTTATGCCATCTTAAATATATTTCCATCTTATCAAAGAAGAATTTGAACAGAAGGGGAAAACCATGAGAAAGAAAGAACAAAAAAAAAAGAGAAAGAAAATATTATGCTTCAATATACATTCAGATGCCATACTTCTTTTTCTGGATATGGTTAGCATTTTTCATCATTAGTCTTTTGAAATTTTCTTAGATCTTTGCATTACTAAGGAAAACTAAGTCTATCAAGTACACTCTTCATTCAATGCTGCCTCTACCTAGTACAATGTTCTCCTGGTTCTACTCACTTCAGCATCAGTTCATGCAAGTTTTTTCTAGGTTTTGCTGAAATCCATCTGCTTGTCATTTCATATGGAACAATAGTTTCCTATTGTATTCATATGCCACAACTTGTTCAATCATTCCTCAATTGATGGACATCCCCTCAATTCCCAATTCTTTGCCATCACAAAAAGAGCTGCTATAAATATTTTTGTACATGTGTGTTTTTTCCCATTTTTATAGTCTCTTTGGGATGACGTAGCAGTGGTATTGGTGGATCAAAGAGTATATACCATTTTATACCCTTCGGCCATAGTTCCAAATTGCTCTCCAAATTGGTTTGATCAGTTCACAACTCCAATCCCAAATCATTAGAGTTACAGTATTCCCACATCTTCTCTAACATTATCATTTTCCTGTTTTGTTATGTTAACTAATCTGATAGGTGTGATGTGGTACCTCAGGGCTGTTTTAATGTGTATTTCTCTGATCAATAGTGATTTACAACATTTTTTCATTTGACTATACATAACCTTAATTTCTTCTTTTGAAAATTACCTATTCATATCCTTAAACCATTTATTGATTAGGGATTAATTTATATTCTTTAATAAACATGTTAAGTTCCTACTGTGTGCCAGATATTGTGCTAAATACTGGGCATATAAAAGATATAAAAAGAGACAAAAGACAGCCCATGCCCTCAAGGAGCTTACAATCTAACAATCTTACAATCCGTTTGAAGATTTTTGTGATTTAGTTCATTTCTACCTTTTTGGTCATTTTACATTTAGATCTTTTCCACACTCTTTAATCAGGAAGCATTTTTTTCTGTCTTCCTTAAATCAAACATTCCACCTCATGATTTTACTGTCTTTTCACTGGCTGTCATTTCTTTTATGTATATATATATATTGAGAAAATGAATTTCTTTTTTTTAAATATAAATTTATTTATTTAACTTTTTATATTCGTTTTCACAAAATTTTGGGTTCCAAATTTTCTCCCCATTTATCCCCTACCCCCACCCCAATACACTGAGCATTCTAATTTCCCCTATCACCAATCTGCCCTCTCTTCTATCATCCCTCCCTTCTCTTGTCCCCATCTTCTCTTTTGTCCTGTAGGGCCAGATGACTTTCTATTCCCCACTAATTGTGTTTCTTATTTCCTAGTAGCAACAACAATACTCAACAGTTGTTCCTAAAACTATGAGTTCCAAATTCTCCCCATGCCCCCCTCCCCACCCGTTCCTTTTGGGAAGGCAGGCAATTCAATATAGGCCATATCTGTGTAGTTTTGCAAATGACTTCAATAATAGTCATGTTGTGTAAGATTAACTGTATATCCCTCCATCCTATCCTGCCTCCCATTGTTTCTATTCTGTCTTTTGATCCTGTCCCTCCTCAAGAGTGTTGACTTCAAATTGCTCCCTTCTCCTATTGCCCTCCCTTCCATCATCCCCCCCGACCCTGCTTATCTCCTTCTCCCCCACTTTCCTGTATTGTAAGATAGGTTTTCATACCAAAATGAGTGTGCATTTTACTCCTTTAGTCAAATGTGATGATGGTAAACTTCATGTTTTTTTCTCAGCTCTCCTCTTTTTCCCTCCACTAAAAAGTCTCCTGCTTGCCTCTTGAATGAGATATAATTTACCCCATTCCATTTCACCCTCTCTCCTCCCAATATATTTCTCTCTCACCGTTTACCTTAATTTCTCTTAAAATATGTGCCCACCCTATTCAATTCACTCTTTGCTGTCTGTCTTCTGTGTGTGCGTGCATGTGTGTGCATGCACTCATGTACGTGTGTGTGTGTGTGTACATCTGTGTGGTCCCACCAACTACCCAGATACTGAAATGTTTTAAGAGTTACAAATATTGTCTTTCCAAGTAGGAATGTAAACAGTTCACCTTTGGTAAATCCCTTATGACTTCTCTTTGCTGTTTACTTTTTCATGCTTCTTCTCATTCTTGTGTTTGAAAGTCAAATTTTCTTTTCAGCTCTGGTCTTTTCATCAAGAATGCTTGAAAGTCCTCTGTTTCATTGAAAGACCATATTTTCCCCTGAAGTATTATACTCAGTTTTGCTGGGTAGGTGATTCTTGGTTTGAGTCCTAGTTCCTTTGACTTCTGGAATATCCTATTCCATGCCCTTCGATCCCTTAATGTAGAAGCTGCTAGATCTTGTGTTATCCTGATTGTATTTCTACAATACTGGAATTGTTTCTTTCTAGCTACTTGCAATATTTTGTCTTTGACCTGGGAATTCTTGAATTTGGCCACAATGTTCCTAGGAGTTTGTCTTTTTGGATCTCTTTCAGGCGGTGATCGATGGATTCCTTCAATACTTATTTTGTCCTCTGGTTCTAGAATCTCAGGGCAGTTTTCCTTGATAATTTCATGAAAGATGATGTCTAAGCTCTTTTTTTGATCATGACTTTCAGGTAGTCCCATAATTTTTAAATTGTCTCTCCTGGATCTCTTTTCCAGGTGAGTTGTTTTTCCAATGAGATATTTCACATTCTCTTCCATTTTTTCATTCTTTTGGTTTTGTTTTATGATTTCTTGGTTTCTCAGAAAATCATTAGACTCCATCTGTTCCATTCTAATCTTGAGAGAACTACTTTCTTTAGTGAGCTTTTCAACCTCTTTTTCCGTTTGGCTAATTCTGCTTTTGAAAGCATTCTTCTCCTCATTGGCTTTTTGAACCTCTTGTGCCAATTGAGTGAGCCTATTTTTCAAGGTGTTATTTTCTTCAGCATTTTTTTGGTTCTCCTTTAGCAAGGTATTGACCTATTTTTCATGCTTTTCTTGCATCTCTCTCATTTCTCTTCCCAGTTTTTCCTCCACCTGTCTAACTTGCTTTTCAAAATCCTTTTTGAGCTCTTCCATGGCCTGAGCCCACTGGACATCCACCTTGGATGTCTGGGATACAGAGGCCCCGACCTCCATGTCTTTCTCTGATGGCAAGCATTGTAATTCCTCATTAGAAATGAAAGGAAGAAGGAACATCTCTTCCCCAAGAAAGTAGCTCTCTATGGTATTATTTTTCTTCCTTTTTCTGGACATTTTCCCAGCCAGTTACTTGACTTCTGAGATTCCTTTCCACCCCTGCCTAGATCTGCCCAGCTAGTGCTTGGGGTCTGAGATTCAAATGCTGCTTCCCAGCCTCAGGGCTTTCAGGGGCGGACGTGGCTGCTATTCAATGTGAGCTTAATTTCTGGTTCTGGGGTGGGGGCAGGGCCACCTCCCAGGCTCATGTCCCTCAGGGGCTTTATGCGAAGACCTTTGGTAATGGCCCTGAGCTCCCGTCTGCTTGGGGAGTCCCGGCCCGCTGCTGCCTCTGCCCCTGCCTCCCGAGGGGGCCCGAGCCATGGAGACTCCCCTCTCCACTCTTGGCCAGCCCGGAAGTCTCTCTCACTGACCTGTGTGCCTGTGGGTGGAGGGACCTTCATGGCTGCAGGAGATTCTGTCCCTGAAGCCTGCTCCGATCTGCTCCTCTGGGGCCCCGTGGCCAGGGCAGTGCAGGGGTGGGGTTGGTTTTTCAGGGCTCTTTGGAACGGAAATTCCCTCCACTTGGTTGCTGCGCAGATTGGACTGTTCCAGAATTTGTGGGGAGTTCTTTTTACAGGAAATTTATGGGCTGTGGATTCGGAGCTAGCATACATGAGTCTTTCTACTCCACCATCTTACTAGCTGTCTTTTCACTAGCATGACTGGAATGCTCTTCCTTTTCATCTTGGACCCTTTGTTTACCTGAATTTCTCTGAGACTCAATTTAAATCTCACCTACTGCAAGAGGCCTTTCCTTGTTCCCCCTTTCTTCCCCTCCATTTAATATATGTGTGAGTGAGTGTGTGTGTGTGTGTGTGTGTGTGTGTGTGTGCATTTGTATGTATTTCAATATTTGGGAGCACTTAAGAAATCGTTCTGAACTGACAATAAAATATTTAAAATTTTATTTTAATTTATATTTTCTAATTTAAACAGAATATTTAATATATTACCATGTTCCTTTTCCGAAATATTCCATATAAACAAGTACTCATGAGTTCATCAATGTTTTCCACCTCTCTAAATGGCATAACTAATTGAGGAAAGGGTTAATTTCTTTATTTACTCATAAAGAACATATTATTCATCCTGACTTTCACCAAGATCTTCTTCTATTTGAAAACTGGAATGATTTCATCTAAGACATTACAATGTTTGGATATGTATTCTTATATTTCATTTGATTTATTAAACCTTGTGCTTGCCATAAAAGTGGTGTTTTAGGATCACAAGGATTTCTTTTTTGGATTTATGTGGACTGTCTCAACAGCCCAAACTTCAATTTCAACTGTAAAAACCTGTGTTTGAGTTAGTCTGTACAGATTTGACCTAAGAAAAGCAATATAGTAGAGATTTAAGAACATGAAGCCATTGTCTCTGCAGTGAAATGTATTTCTAATTATAATGGTAAAATAGACTTTTACACACCAAAGGATTTGGTAAATTATTGATTTAATATACTTAATAATGTGACCAAAATAATTGGAAAAACTGGTTTTATCTTTTATCTTAATGATTACATTAGATTGATATCTTGGTTGGGCACAACCTGAGAATGGTTAAAATATCATTCCATATGAAGGTGGCCCAAGTTGACTGTTGAACTAACAGAATAATAAATTGAAATATCTGCTTGACACAATCAATAAGAAGGGCAATAGATTCAAAGTTGATCAGGTTTTAGACCAAAATATAAGTCCACAGGTCATGCATGCATGAGGATAAGGTATCATATTATAATATTTTAGCCAGGAGGATAGGACCTGAGTTTTAATCCCATCTCTCCCAATTATTACATATGTCATCTTGGGCAACTCATATAAGCTTTCTGGACTTTGGTTTCCTCATTTATTAAATGAGGTTATTTAATTACATAACCTCTAGTGTGACTTCTGGTTATACATAAGGGATCCTTGAAGGAGATCTTCCTCAGCAGAAGAGTTTCTTTACATTGCTTATGTATAATTATTCTGATGTGAATCAAATACCCTTAAGTGATGTCTGCATTAACAATGCAAAGACCTAGTGTTTTCTGTACAGGATTCAAAAGACTTTAATATGCTTCATTGTTTAAATTTGCTAAATAGATAAGTTTTATGGTATACTGATGCCTTGGCAATATTTCATGAGACTGAGTCATTGGTATGATGCAAACTCTTACCAATGTTCTTATGGACACACCATAGGTTTTTCAGTTTCATATTGCGTCTCATCCATTCTTGCTAGTAGAGTGGAAATATTACTGGATCTCCCTCCATACCCTTGTCCAGACTTTCTCCCAAGCCTGAAATATTCTCTTTCTTCATTTCCACCTCCAAAATTTCTAAATTTCTTTAAATCTTAGCTCTGGTTTGACTTCTTACATGAAAACCTAGTATCCTAAATCTGTATACAATTTTTATCTATCTGTGCTAATATTTTTCTCATAAAATGCATTTCTTCAGGATAGTTAAGGTTTCATTGGCTTATTTCTGTTGTCTAGCAAAGTGGTGGGCATATAGTAAGTTTCCAGTAAATCCTAATTGAATTGAATTGAATAGAATTAAACTGAATTACATAAGTTACTATCACATAAACATTGATAGACTTATTACCATATGTTCTATTTAACATTTATAACTTTATATGAATAATTATATTTTTCCTTACTTATTATTTTATTTAAATATATTAGAGCAATGATTCAGCATCTTATTTGCATTCAACAGATTTGGGTTTGAATCTGGACTTCTTGCTATGTTACCACAAGCAAGTGACCAACTTCTCTGAACTTTCATCATCCTTCAAGCTGTAATAGTGGCATTTTTCCCTGAGGGGCTACCTGGCAGATGAAATAGAGGGGCTGGCCTTGGTATCAGTTAGAGATGGCTTTAAGTCTTGCCTCTGACAAATATAGAGTGTTGAATTTAACAATCCAAACATTATTGAGACCCACTATTTGCTAAGCACTGTTCTAGGAACTGGGGAAGGCAAAACTAAAACATTACTTGCTTTCAAAGAGGTGCATGGTAGGGAGGGAACCATAGGTGCACAAATGGAGATAGGAACTAGTCCTGGGAGTTCATTTGAATAGGGATCTCCCAGGTGAGAAAAATTTGCCAACCCAATCAGGTCATGATGTTCCAAGTTTAGAAGAGTGACCTGAGGCAGTGAAAAGTTATGTGAATTGCATAGATTACACACTTAATTTGTGAAAGGGGCATGGACCCAGGACTTGCTGATGCCTAAGTCAGTTTTCTATCCACAATTCTATAGCGTCTCTTGTAGAAAGATTGGTATCTGAAAAATAAATATCCAATTAGTTCAAAGTAATTGTTTTTGGAGGGGGTAGGTATTGACACCTGGGAGGATCAGGAACATGCCCGTGTAAGAAGTGGCACCAAAGTTACTCCAGTGGAAAAAAGCTAGGTATTCTATGAAATGGAGACAGAATACTCTAAGAATGGGTGTGAGGTGGGCTAACCTGTGCTGTGGGATGTAAAACATGTTCTGCAGTGCATGTGGGTGGGATATGGAATGCCAAATATGGGGAAAAGGAAGTTGACCACTTTAGTTGAAGCAGAATGTGTAAAGGAGATTAGCTCTATAATCATTTTGGAAAAATGGATGAAAATAATGTTTTGAATGACTTTGAATGCTAGCCAGAGAGATCTGTATTTTATCTTAGAGGTAACAGAAAACCACTGTAGTTTAGACTCTCAGTGTCTCTACCTACTTTCTAAGATTAAAAATTACAGAACTTTACTTTATTGACCTTGATAGAAGCAACTTCCACACAAAGAGTTCTGTACATGGATGTAATGAGTTTGGACCAATACTTGTGTACTTGATGGCATTGTTAATAATTCACTTTTATATAGCACATTAAAATTGACAAAACTCTTTCCTCACAGCAACCTTGTGAGGTGAATGGTGTGGATAATATCAGTTTCACAGATGAAGAGATATGACTTGAACATGATGTCACAGAGTTACTGACTGTCATAGCTGGGTCAAGTTCAACCCTCTTTTAACAGTACTTTGATGCAGCCAGCATACCTCTTTCTTGAAAGAAGAGCTCTTTGTAAATTGTAAAAATGCTATATAAATGTTAACTAGTCTATGTCATTAAAAATCAAGGGCCTTGTAAGTTTTATTATTGTAGATAGTCATTAGCAAGCAAAGGGAGGGGAAGAAGTACGTGAAATGTAACTATGTTTGAAAAGATCACTTCTATTCCTAAAGTGAGTAAATATTAGCCTACAGAAAAGCACCTATTGCATGAGTTCCTTTGCTGTACCCTGGTTATCCATGAAATAGCTTAAGCTAATATTTTAGTGCAAAACAAGTACCAAGGACTATTAGATTTCAATCAAGATCCCTAATAGCTATAACATATTGGAGTTACTATTGATCCTCCCTGGAGGTGGGAAGTGAGGGATGGAGAATAGATGAATTCACATTCTTGGGAATTTCTCGGCTCTTTGTTTCAATAAACCTTTGCATGTAAAAGGTACTATACTATTCTATACTATACTATACTATACTATACTATACTATAGGAATAGAACGATGAGAGAAGACATAGGCCCTGTCCTCAAGAATCTTATAATCAACTACAAAAGCTGATATTATACACAAATACCTAGTACTCAAAATAAGTGAGGGAAAGGTACAGCAAGTCATAGATGATTTTTGAATAAAGAGAAATGGTGTGTGTGTGTGTGTGTGTGTGTGTGTGTGTGTGTAAGGTTGTGGTGGGGTAGATGGAATTCATGCTAGACAGAAAGTACAATAGGTAAGGACCCAGACATGAAAACATGAAAGATTAGAATGACAATTTTAAACAATTCACTGTAAGAGGAATGTCAGATGTATGAAAAACACTTATAGTGTCATAATTCTGGAAAGAAAGACTAGAAATCTATTTTGAAAGTCTTTGAATGTAGAGATAAAGAGTTTGTATTTTCTCATCCAAAAGAAAACACACAAAGTGTTGACTGTGGATTGGACTAGGCTAGCTAGCTAGCTCCCTCCTAAACATTACATGAGTCTCTGCAGCATGCTTAGGTTATCTAGCCTTTATCAAGTCCTCAGGTTATTCCAAGCCTCTTTGTGGTACTCTAAAATATTTTAACAGAGCCTCATTCTCAGCTCTGACCTCTTCAGAAATATCATAATTAACAATTGACACCTTCTTACTGATGGAATTTGGTTTGAAAATGTAAAACTATAATCTTGTTTCCTCAACTTCCACTAATACAGTTGGTTCCTACTGGCTCATGAATTGACAAGTGATTGGATAGCCCTAGCCCTTGTTGTGAAATAAGATGGAGTTCACTATAAACAAGGAAGTGGGAGAAGGTGACTATTCTGTTCTGGTTCATGTGACAGGACATTCATACTTGAGAAAATAAGATTTTAAATAGGTCAATAGAATGATAGGAAAAATATGGTGGTGGCTTAGACCTGACCAATATCTTTTCTAAAAGGGGGTGCTCAGAATTGAACTTAGTATGAAATGGGACCTGACCAGGACAGACAGCAACAGAGACTTTGCCCCTTAATCTTCTCTCTATGCTTTTCTTTAAGTAGGCTAAATCACATTATCTTTCTTGGCTGTCACATAGAGCTATTAAATAATATGGCTATATGAGTCCATAAAGAAAGAAAATAAAAAGAAACCCCAAAATCTAAGCACTGGGAAAGCATCAGATGAAGAGTCGAATAAGGAGATATCTACAGTTCCTTGCAACTATATGAGTAGGATTCTGTGAATATACACCAGAGTTCATTAGGGAAAGCACTAAGAAGAAAAATAAAAATCAAGAGGACATCCTTATTTGTATTCTATCACTACTTTCCTCTGGAAGACCTATGGATATACAACATATGGGAACATAAGAGCAGGCACTCAGAATCATTGGTTAGACCCTGTATAACTAGGAAGAAGTTGATGTATGGTTGTTTATTGCTAAGATTTAAGGATGGATCTCTGACCTCTTTATGGTCCCACATTATTGAAGAAATTACTTTCTTCCTAATTAATCAATTCGTTGCTAATCTATATGTTTTCTAGTAGAACCTCCTGGCCCCTGCTCCTTTAACTCCCTCCTCCCATTTAAAAGATTTTTTAAAATGATGTCAGTTGATTACAAAGAATAATAAGTAAGCCAAAAAAAAGCCAACACATCTGACAATGTATACAGTCTTCTGAGAAGGGGGAAGGAGGAAAGTAATAATGATTTATATAGCACCTACTATGTGTTAGGCATTGTGCAATGTGCTTTACAAATATTACCTGATTTGATCCTCACAACAACCTTATGAGGTAGATGCTGTTATAATCACCATTTTAGAGTTGAAGTTGAGGCAAACAGAGATTAAGTGACTTGTCAAGGGCCACAAATGTGGCCAGATCAATACTCAGTTCTCCCAGATTCTAGACCCCAGTGCATAAAGTTTTCATTACCTATTATTTAAACTTTTCATTATTAAAACAATTCTTAGAGTTCAAATACCTTTTCATATATAATTATTAAAATCATTATGTATACTATTCTCTTGATTCTTATTTTTTGTCTGTATAAATACATATAAACGCTTATTTCTCAAAATTTTTTATCTTTGTTATTTCTTCCTATTCAATAATATTTGAGGGTTTTTGTACATTTCTGAATTGATGATCTTCCACTTTGTTCTCAGTCCTTTGCTCCACAAATTGCTACTTGAAATTTTTTTTAACTTATTTGGGGGTAGATAGGAGTATAGATGATTAAGTAGATAGGTGCCTAGATAGATTGATAGAAAATTTATTTTTCAGTTACTATATGTTTGGTACTTTGCCAAGAACTGGGAGTATAACTATAAGAAAGTAAGATAATTGCTATCTTCAAGGAGTCATTATTCCAAAGAAGGAAGACGATATGCAAAAGGAAGCTAGAAAGTAGGGAGGTGGGATAAAGGAGTAATTTGCCTCACTTGCAAGAGGACTCTGGAGAGATAATCTAAGTGTCAGTGATGTTCATGGTTGGACTCCTTCTTAAAATAGTTTTCATAGGCAGGAAGTTTCTGATAAGGAGAATGGGGCTTGGGAAATTCTCCAGGGGGGCAACGTAGTTTTCAAGGAGGAAGATTCTGGAGAGATTTCAGGCATAAAGCTCAGAAATAGTAGGCTTACTGCTTCAAAATGAGCAATGGGGAAGAGGGGTAATAAGGTGGAATGAAAGCAGGGACTTTTTTGAGGTCTGCCCAAAACCCCTACAAATAACTCTAAAAAATGTTTCTAAACAAATTCTAAAGCATGAGTATCCACAAAATGACAGAGTGAAACAAATTTCTAGCCCAAGGCAAGCTGGAAGGTTGACACCTTCCATTGCACCACACTGGGAGAAGAACGCAGTCCAGCAAGGGCCATGTACCTACACAGAGGGAACAGAGCAGGTCTCAGCGGACTAAATCACTGGCAGATGAAGTTGATTCCAGACTTTTCAACCCGCAAATGTCAAAGACAACTTAGAAGGTCTGCAGGAAAGGTCTGTGGGACTTGGGTGAGAGAGGAGCACTGTCTTGCCCCAGTCCCAGCCCCTGGGTGATGACAGTGGTAATGGCAGTGACTGCTTCCAGAACTCTCAGCCCACAGAGTATGGGGGATCAAGCGACTGATCAGAGGGGGATTGCAGAGTTCTCTTTGCTGACTTTGAGCTAGGATTCTCTTGCTTTGCCTTTGCTTGGATCTGGGCCTTAGTCCTGGATGGTAGTCCTGGGCTGAGAAGGAGTAGTAGCCTGGCAGAGCTTATGGTGTCAGTGGAGAGGGAATCCTCATCACAGTTCCAAGGCAGAGAAGAGTGATTGTAGTCACTCACAGACCATAGCACACCCCAAGAGAGGAGTAAACACCTCTCCTTTAGTCACACAACTCTGACAAAACTAAAAATGTACAGGTTCCTAGAAATATTTCCCAGAAAACAGCTGCACAAAATCTCTGAAGCAGAAAGAGCAGAACCAGGAGAACTTTGCACACAGCAACAACCAAAGTGCATGAGGAATTTTTCTGGTAGACTTAGTACTTCATTGAAATGCATGAACTTGAAAAATTTCCAATGGACTTGAGGCAAAACACCTTCCATATCCAGAGAAAGAACTATGGAATTGGATCACATGATAGAAATAGACCATTTTCTTTTGTATTATGTTATGTTTTGTTTTATTTTATGTTTTCCCCCATTCATTTTAATTCTTCTATGCAACATGCATTTAATGGGAATGTATGTGTTGAACCTATATAAAATTGTATGTCATCTCAGGGAGGGAGTAGGGAAAGAGGGAGGAATAAGGGGGAGTGAGTGCAAAAAAATCTAAGATATATGGAAGTGATGGTTGAACCCGGAAAACAAATAAAATAATTCAATTTAAAAAAAAAAATCAGAATTGGCCAAATGGAAAAGGAGCTCCAAATGCTCACTGAAGACAATAATGCCTTAAAAATTAGAATAGAGCAAATGGAAGGCAATGACTTTATGAGAAATCAAGAAATTGTAAAACAAAATATAAGAATGAAAAAATATAAGGCAACATGGAACATCTCATTGGAAAAGCTACTGGCCTGGAAAATAGATTCAGGAGAGTAAATTGTAAAATTATTGGACTACCTGAAAGCCATGATCAAAAAAGTAGCTTAGACATCTTCTTTCAAGAGATTTTCAAGGAAAACTGCCCTGATATTCCAGAACCAGAGGGTAAAAAAAGAAATGGAAAGAATCTGCCAATCACCTCCTCAAAGATATCCCAAAAGGAACACTCCTAGAATTATAGTAGCAAAATTCAAGAGTTCCTAGATAAAGGAAGAAATATTGCAAGCAATCAGAAAGAAACAATTCAAGCATTGTGGAAATATGATCAGAGGAACACAAGATATATCAACTTCTACATTAAGGGATTGAAGGCCTTGGAATATGATATTCTGGAGGTCAAAGGAGCTAGGATTACAGCCAAGAATCACCTACCCAGTAAAACTGAGTATAATACTTTAGAGGAAGAAAGGACATTCAATGAAACAGAGGACTTTCAAGAGCTTGATAAAAGGAACAGAGCTGAACAGAAAATTTGACTTTCAAATATAAGAATCAAGAAAAGCATGAAAAGGTATACAGGAAAGAGAAATTATAAGGGATTTTTTAAAAGTTGAACTGCTTACATCCTACATGGAAAGATGATATTTGTAATTTCTCAGTATTACATACACACACAAACATATGTGTGTGTATGTGTGTGTGCATGTGTGTGTGTGTGTAGACAGAGAGCACAGTGTGAGTTGACTATGAAAAGGGATAATATCTAAAAATAAAACTAAGGTATGAGAGAGGAATGTGTTGAGAGAAGGAAAAAGGGATATGTAGAATGGAATAAAGTATCTCAGAGAAAAGAAGTAAGAAAAATCTTTTTCAATGGAGGGGAAGAGGGGCAAGGTGGGCAAGATTTGGCTGAAGGAGGGAATAGCATACACACTCAGTTGGGTATAGAAATCTATCTTACCCTACAGGAAACTGGAGGGGAATGGGATAAGAGAGGGGGAAATGATAGGAAAGTGGGTAAATGGGGGGAATGGTAATCAGAAGCAAACACTTTTAAGGGGGGACAGTGTCAAAGGCAGGAATAGAATAAAGGACAGGGTAGGATGGAGGGAAATATAGTTAGTCTTTAACAACATGACTATTATGGAAATGTTTTGCATGACTAGTCATATATAGCCTACATCAAATTGCTTACCTTCTTAACGAGGGAGGGTGGGTTTAAAAATGAATATTTAAAATAGTTTTTACATGCAAATTGGGAAATAAGATATACATGCAATGGAGTGCCCTACAGGAAAACAGAAGGGAAGGGAATAAAGAGATTGGGTGGGTGAGAGAAGAGAGGGCAGATTGGAGGAAGGGCTAATCAAAATGCACTCTCTCCTGGGTGAGGGAGGGGACAAATGGAGAGAAAATTTGGAACTCAAAATCTTGTGGAAGTGAATGTTGAAACTCAAAATAAATTAATTTTTTTAAAAAATGTACACTGAGCTAGGAAAGATGTGAGAAACGATTGCGTTCAACTTTTTCAACATCTGTTCTTGATTTTACAAATGAGGAAACTGGGACAAGGAAAGGCTAAATGATTTGCTTGTGGTCAATCAATTAGTGCAAAAAGCAGGAGTTAAACCCAGGTTTTTTTGAATCTGGGTCCAATAATGTATCCACTATATCATGTTGCCTCTTAAGTTTTGATGAAGAGACATTACTTTCTGAACAATTTTTGGTTGCTGAAACACCTCATACAAATCTGGCCAAAAGTGAATGCTGCCAGCTTCAATATAATAATGGTATAGTTTCCTCATCTACCCACCCCACTTCTTCCCAAAAATACTTCTGTTCCATAAATATTAAATTCAACACATCACATGTAAAGTTTATTTTTATTTAGTGACATACAGAAGATCTACGGAACTCCAGTATATTCTATTAGCAGGATCGCTTATATGAAACAATGAGGCCTTATGGCAATTATTAAATGTAGCGTTGATCCAGTCACTTCTCTCATGAAGAGTTAAAGAAAAGACTACACTTTTTAGATAGTTTTTTAACATGCAGTCTGTCAAATCAGATAAGATGATTAGATATCTATTATTCTACAAGCCTAGTGAGTGAGGATGGCCTTCTAAAGAATTTTTTAAAAACTGACCAGGATTCATAGGGGGAAAATTCAAAAGAAGTAGGGGTCTTTTTCACAGGCACTGAAAATGCTTTAAAAATTTATGTTTATAACATGTTATCATGTTGCTCAGCTATATCATCTTTGGAAGTTCAAACCCCTTCCCCATGACTTGATTTGATGAAAATCTATAGATTGACCAATAACAGGGAGAATTGTGGAAATGGGTACTTGGCAGTCAAAAGGAAAAAAAAATGGATAATACTCTAACTTCAAGAAGCATTCTTACTGATTTCTCTCCTGTTCCAAACTGAAGGTTGCTGACCACTGAAATCACCCAGAAAATAGGATGTGATGAAGTGACAGCATGTGATAGCCAGTTATTAGTTCAGATTTTTTTTAGTTTATAAAAAGTTGAAAAGAGTTGCACAATTTTTAATTTTTGAAATAAGATATGTTGTGCAATACTTGAATTTTTAAAAAGGGGCAATTATCAGTAGGAAAAGGAGCATAATGCAATATGCATTTTGAGACTCCCCTATTACAGCATAAATTATAAAATCTACACTGCATTAAATTTTCCACTCAAGATTCATGGGGAGTGGAAAGAAAGTGAAGAAGGAAGTCCAGAATGTACCTTCCATTACTTTTGATTCAGGAAAATGTTTCACACTGTTCCAGAATAAGCACAGAAGAATACTTTTCCATTGGATAAAAACAACCCAAACTATTGCAATTAAGAGAAAAAAGGAGGATGAACGTTTGATTTATTTGTAAACATAGCATTCTATGTGGATAGAATTTTGCAAGTCACATCAATACAATAGTGAAATACAGTAATAGCTGGTATATACAAAACTTAAATTAGCTTATCTGATTTCAAAAGCAGCCTCTTGAGATAAGAAGTATAGACACCTCTAAAGTCCATTATTATAGAGAGTAAAACAGGAGCATAGAGATGTTTATCAACTTGCTCAAACTTCAGGAAGCCAGTAACAGTTAGCAGACTAATCTTCTTCTCATTGCCTAATGAAGCACCTTTTCCATGACACCATAACTTCCCCTAATAAGAACATAGGATCATAGGGTTGTCAGAGATCATCTAACTAAAATAACCTCTTCATTTTATGGATGAGGAAACTGAGCCAGAATTTTAATCAAAGTACTCTTACTGTAGTGTCAGAACCAACTTCATTGTACCAAGTGATCTACCTTCAGGGTATCAAATAGCCTAATATTCTCTCTTTTTTAAATTAATTTATTTGTTTTCAGTTTTCTATAATCACTTCCATATATCTTAGATTTTTTCCCCCTTCCTCCCCTACCTTCCTCCCTTCCTTCCCTGTCCCTCTCCAAGATGATGTGTAGTCTTATATAGGTTTTACACAAGCCTAGCATTCTCAAAAAGAAACTAGTGCTTTCTAAGAAATCTAACAAAGTCAGGTTATGATTCTAAAACTACAAAAATCCAAGTCATCCTACTGCCATCATGTTCAATTTTCAGTTGAATTGTAGTTTGATGCATCTTGTATAATTTCAACTTAGGTTTACCTTTGTTAACTAATATTTGTGGACACTAATATGTAAAGCCTCAATGCTTTCATATAGATGAGATCCTTCCCATCTGGGACAACTAAATTTTAGCAATAGGTGAAGTGTACCCTATGCATGTATCCCCTAAAGCACTTTCAACTTCTTTGGGTTGTAGAATATTGTAGCTGTCTAATTCAGGTTATTACCTCTAGTGCTTTCTGGACAGCAAGAGTACATGATATTAAATGAGTGAGTAGTGGACATGAGAGCTTTTGCTATACCTAGTAAAAGAATAACTTTTCAAAATGATTGGCAAACATGGTGACCTCTTATGGTAGGCTGTTAGCAAATGAGCCAAGTCTGACTTCTTGGGCAGTTTAGAAGCTATGGCATCATCTTTTATGGGGATAAAATGAATGTGGAGAAATACTATATACTTAGGAAACAGCTATGGTAGAGTGGAAAAAAGGCTGCCATTAGAACTATAAAATTTGGTTTCAAATCTCATCCCCAATGCTTGCTACATACATGATGTTAGGAGTTTCTTAATCTCCTGCAACCTTCTTTTTTTTTTTTTTTAAATCTGTAAGATCAGAGGGTTGAACTGGTTTCTAACTCAAGAACTGTGAACCTATTGATGTCATTACTGACCCTATTATGGGCAAATATTATAGTCATCTCTTATTATTCAGAGTAGGTTAGAAACATTATGGCCTCCCCATGGCAAATTTCCTTAGGCTGACTGCCCTGCCACTTATTATGTGCCCTGTTTTTAATGGTGAATATTAAGGATAACAAATTTAAGCATAGCCTCTAAATCACAAGATACACCTAAAAGCCTAGCACAATAGATTCTTGTATTTACTCACACACTGATCTCTCCAATTAGGCAAGGCCTTACTGTATTTAGTGTCCTCTCCCTCCCCTAACATTCATCCTCTAGCACATAGCTCTAGGAATAGAAGGGATTTAATTAATATTTGTCAGTTGTTTTTAAGGCTTTGTTGTTCAGCCATTTTCAGTTATGTCCAACTCTCCTTGAGTCTAATTGGAAATTTTTCTTTGGCAGAGATATTGGAATGGTTTGCCATTTCTCTCTCTAATTTATTCTCCAGATGAAGAAACTGAGGTAAACAGGGTGAAATGACTTGCCCAGAGACACACAGCTAGGTAGTGTCTGAAGCCAGATTTGAATTTATGAAAATTAGTCTTCCTGACTTAGGCCCAGTACTCTATCAACTGTGCTGCTTAGCTGCCCTGTTTTAAGCCTGAGAAAAGATAATTGAAAGTAACCAATATTTAAGGAGGAAATATACTAGACTGAAAGTTGGGAATGATTTGGGTTCAAATCCTATCTCTTAAACTTCTAAGCAAGTTTCAGCAAGTTTCATCTCACTCATGTGTAAAATGAGAGTTGTCACACATAGTATAGTATCTAATGAACAGGGGTGTTGTGAAGGTCAAAGGAAAGAGTATAGAAGTGTTTTAATACCTTTGTAGTCATAGCTGAAATTCAGTTATTATTATCAGCTTGAGCTACACTCTATAAGGCTACCCAGCTATTTCTTATTATAAAAGGTATATGTAGCAGGTATACTATGGCTCACAAATCCAGAGTCAGGTTATCATATCTGCCATCTTAAGGTTCCAAGGGTACCCTTGACTGTGATGTCCTTCTCTAACGCTATTGGAATGAGCCTCCATTCTGGTAATGTTCCCACCCACTAGGTAGGAGTCATTTTACCACCTGTATAACTTTGGCCTAATTACTTAACCACATTAGACCTTAATTTGAGAGTAGAAATTGTCTTTTACCTTTCTTTATATCCTAGCACTCAGCCACTGGGCAATCTCCAGTCATCATGATGAATATCTGGCCACTGGACTCAGATGGCTCAGGAGGAGAAAGTGAGGTTGGTGACCTTGGATAGCCCTTCCTCATTCAATACAAAGTTAAGTGCAAGGCATGTCATCATTTCTGTGATGTCATGTTCTACTTCAAAAATGAAGGACAAACTCAACCTGTGAGTACACCAAGTTGCCTGAGTGGGGATCCAACTAGTTGGGTAACCCAGCTCATATTCTCCCTTCTGTCTCCTCCTCTACTTCCTTTGGGTTTTATTGACTAGATGTTCCTTCCTTCCTTCCTTCCTTCCTTCCTTCCTTCCTTCCTTCCTTCCTTCCTTCCTTCCTTCCTTCCTTCCTTCCTTCCTTCCTTCCCTTCCCTTCCCTTCCCTTCCCTTCCCTTCCCTTCCCTTCCCTTCCCTTCCTTCCTTCCTTCCTTCCTTCCTTCCTTCCTTCCTTCCTTCCTTCCTTCCTTCCTTCCTTCCTTCCTTCCTTCCTTCCTTCCTTCCTTCCTTCCTTCCTTCCTTCCTTCCTTCCTTCCTTTACCTTAAACCCAGTGCACTCAGAAGCCAGTAGGCTGGACAATAAGTCCCCACCCAAGCTCCACTTAATGGCTAGATGAGTGATATTCAATAGTAACAGTTTCTATTTCCCTCCTAACTTTAGTTTTTTTTTTTTCTCTTTTGTTCATTGAAAGGGCCATTCCCTAGCTACTTCTTAAAGGGGTCTATTCACTCAATGGGTATTATCTCTCTCCAAGTGAGTACCTGAAAAGGCCAGCCTGAAAGGACCAAGGTCTCCCATTGCATCCTAGGCCACCCAGGTGACTCAGGAGGAGAAAATGAGATTGATGACCTTGCACAGCCCTCCCTCACTGAAAACAAAGTCAAGTGCAAGTCATGTCATCATTTCTCTGATGTCATGGTCTTCTTTGAAAATGAAAGATAAACACAACAATAACAACAAGCACTTAGCCATAGTGCCAGACATTATAAATATTTTGCTTAATAAACGGTTATTGACTGACAGATTGAACTAGGTTACATCTAAGCTTCTTCCAGATGTCAGTCTTATGATCTAATCAACTTCCTGGGGTTTCATGATAAAATTTTTATTAGTATCCTTTGCTCAGTCTTTTTCCAGGTCATACTAACTGGCTGCAAGCTCCCTGCAAGGTTCTGTTCTGGACTCTATTTCCTTTTTTTTGTACTATCTTGCTTAATGATCTCATCATCTTCTTTGGGTTCTGATACATAGTATGTGCTTAATAAATGTTTCCTGGATTAAATTAGATTGGTTCAACTATCATCTCTATGAAGATGAATTTTCATATCCAACTGTCACCTCTTTGCTGAACTCCAGTCCTGAATCATTAACTTCTTTTAAGACATTTTGAATTTTCTATCTCATAGGCATCTCAGTCTAGTTGTCCAAGAGACAACTCATTTCCTTTTCCCTAAACACTCCTTTTTTACTCAACTTTTCGATTGCTGTTGAGACCTCTATCATCCTCACAATTACCCTTGATCAGAGCCTTGGCAAGTGATCCTTATCTTTTCACTCATACTCATCACATAGTCAATTTATTGTCAAATGTTATATTTCTTATCTTTCCATCTCTTGTGTCCCCTTAACTCCACTTACCATCCTAGTACATGCTCTCATCATCTCTCACTTGAACTATTACAAAAATTTTTTAAATTCCTTTGTATTTGCATTTTATTTTAACATTACTAGAATTTCTCCTAGTTTCCCTCATCTTCCAGAGAGTTATCTCATGTAACAATTTTTTAAGGTTATTGTTTGTTCTTCTTTTCAGAAAGGATCAACACCATCATGGGGCAAAGAAGACGAGAGAAAAAAATCAGTAAAACCAATAAAAGAATGGAAAAATCTGCCAATATGTTCACTGGACCACATTTGTGAACTTTCTACCTCCACAAAGGAATGCAGTGGGAATGTATTTTCTATTTTCTTCTCTGGGGCCATGCTTGTTTTTGATCATTTGCAAAATTTGCCTTTGGTTGTTTTACTGTTTCTTTTTTTTTTACCTTGTTGTAGCCATTGTGTATAATCCTTTCTTGACTATGGACTTCACTCTATATCAGATAGTGAAGATGTTTCCATGCTTCTCTACAACAATTCTCTACAATCATTTCTTATAAGACATTGATATTTCATTACATTCAAGTGTCATCTTTTTTCTTCTAAGTTTTATTTATCTTATTCTCAACTTAGAAAATAAAAAAAAAACATTTCCATAACATAGTTGAATAGAAAAAACAATTGTATATGAAATTACAAATCTATTATGCTATTCTTTTAAAATATATATTAAAGTTATCATGTAACTTTCTATTTTTCTTCCTTCCCCTTCCTCACCATAGAGATAATTACCATTAAGCACAAATATGCATATATATGTATATACATATGTATACATATATGTATATAATATGTAAAACCATTCTATACATGCTTCTCTTTAATGATTCTTTATTTGAATGCAGATAGTATCTCCCTTCATATGTCTTTTGTGGTTAATTTGGGTGTTTATAATAATCAAAATGACTTAGACACTCGCAATTATTGCTTTCTTTTGATGTGCCCCAATTAAAGGGCATCTACATTGTTTTTAGTTGTTTGCTACCACAAAAAGTGATGACATGAATACTATAGGGGTATGTGGAGACTTTCTTAGCAATGGCCTCCCTGGATTATATTCCCAAGGTGGACTCTCTAAATCAAAAGGAATCAAAATTTTAGTCTTTTTCTTTCCCTAGTTCCAGTTTTTTTCCCAAAATGTTTAAACTGATTTATAGCTCTACAAATATTGCCTGTGTGGCTATTTTTCACCGCACCTTAAACAATGATTATCTCTATCGTTTGTCATCGTTGCTAATTTGCAAGGTGTAAGCTGGAACCTCAAGGTTGTTTTGATTTGCATTTCTTTTACTATTAGTGAAATGGAGCATTCTTTTCTATGTTTGTTAACAGTTTTCAGTTCTTCTTTTGAGAATTGTTTGTTCATATGCTTTAACCACGTATCTATTGCGCAATGACTTGCAATTGAATTCTAAATGTTATTTTTGCCTCATCTCTCCACTGTAATATATCTTCTACAAAGTTGTCAAAGTGATTTCCCTAAAGTTAAGATTCATCAGGTTTTTTTATCCCTTCTCTGCACTCACTCAGTAAATTCCAGTATCTCCCTGTAACTTCTAGGATCATATATAAAATGCTTTGTTTGGCATTAGAACCCCTTCATAATCTACCCTTTTCTTCCCTTCCCGGTTACCTGCACTGTATTTCTCTCTATAATACCCTAACATCCAACAATGATGGCTGACTTGCTGTTCTTCACACACACACACACACACACACACACACACACAAAGTAATAACATACATTTTCATTTGCTCACGCCCACACCTGCAATAGGCTCCTTTTTGTCAGAGGAGTTTCTAGTCTTCACTGATAGTGAATATTCCCGCATTTGGGAGCTCCCTGTAATATTAAAGTCATGGGTATTGTTCCCACCTTCCATTAGCAATGGCAAGAGAGTAGGAAATGTGGAGTTTTATATAGTACATTAAATAGTCCATAGATATATTTCAATGTGGAGACAGCTCATATGGCAGTAGTTAGCTAGCAGTATGTCTTTCCAAAGGTCTAACCAAGTGTAATGGCAGTTTAAAATGGGAAGATCTTTCCCATTCATTAATAGGCCCATGTGACCTGCCTGGGTCACATGGAAGCCTGAGGCACATAGAGCCTGTGGTGGGAGAAGTTGGCTGAAAAGGGTGGAACAGGAGGGGAGGAATGGGAACAGGCAGAGCTAGAATAGAGCTGAGAGGAATTTGGTCAGGGAGCAGTAAGAGCTGGGAAGGATGCAGGCAAACAGGCAGCTGGCTAGCTTGAGTGAAAGTCCTTTGTTTAAGGGACCTGGTTTATGAGAAGCCCAACAGGGGAAGACTTGGCACTGATGTTGTTCTCTGCATTGTTATTGTGCATAGATTTTTGTTACTATGATGGATTTGCCTTTCTGGTGTCTGAATAAATGTTTTGGTTCTGTCTTCCATGAGGAGAGTCTGTGGTATTTCATGATTCAGAACTGTGCCAAGATATTCCTGGCCACCATAGGTGCTATGAATATTGTATTGGCACTACACTAAGTTATTTAAATCATCTGTGTGTTAGTCAACTCTTTAGGGCTATAAGTTGGAGAGAAAGTGTCAAACTCCATTGGTATAGAGAATTAGGTCAACTGGGAGTTCTCTATAAAAATGAAATAGTAGGTGGTAGTAGTAGTCATAGTCATAGTAACAGTAATACTTGTACTTGTAGTACTTGTGGTAGTAGCAGTAATTGCAATAGTAGTAATAACACAACAGTAGTAATAACAATAACTTTTATTTATAGTACTTTAAGGTTTACAATGTATTGTAAATATTATCACATTTAATCCTTACAATAATCCTGTGAGATAGGTACTATTGTCCCCATTTTACAGTTGAAGAAATTGAGGGTAAGAAAGATGAAATAACTTGTCCAGGGTCACACAGCTAGTAGGTGTTTTTGACATAATTTGAATTTGGGTCTTTCTGATGCCATGTCCTATACTCTATCCACTATCTACTCTATTCACTGCTACTTGTAGCAAAGGCACTTACGTGGAAAAGTGTGGGGTTTTGTATGGCATATGATAAATTGTCCATAGATAAATTTTGATGTGGGGTGGGTTCATATGGTAGCAAATAGATTTCTGGCCAGGGATTCTGTCCAGGCAGAGTAAGATTGGATGATCCAATTCAATAAAGTAGAAGATTGGATCCTGGGAAGCACAACGGTATAGGATCAAGGATTCCAACTGCAGGATGATGTGGTACTTAGAGAAATGTACAGGGAAATCAAAGGAGAGTATTCAAAGGGAAAATACAAATCAGCAAATCCAATTCAATAATCATTTGTTAAATGCTTATTCTGTGCCTGGCACTATGCTAAATACTGGAGATACAATGAATAAAAAGAAAGACAATCCCTTCTCTGAAGTAACTTACAATTAATGGGGGAGACAACACACAACACACACAGAGGAGGCAAGAAATGGGGCTGTGGGAAGGACAGAAACCCAGCTCAGGGATACTTTTTTCTGTGGAAGTGAAACCAGGAAGGACAACATATGCAAAGTGGAGAGAGCTGAATTCAGAATCCAGCTGAATCTTGTATAGAATTCTCTATGAAGGAAAGCATTTGGGGGAGTTTGGAGTTATACCTTACAGTCCTCCAATCAAAGGGGAGCAGAGGCTGAGGCAGCTGCTATCAATCAAGGTTTGAGTTAGCAGCAAGGGAGGGGGTGGCAAGTGTGCATCTTACGCCATGGATCTGGAACCAGGAAGAACAACAAATGCAGAGTGGAAAAAGAGCCATAACCAAAGGAGAAGGAGCAGTGGAGAGACACTTGACCTACTTCTCAATTTTCCTCAAGGCCATTCTTGACAAACACTAAATCCTTAAACTGGCTTGCTATGTGAGATATGACTCTTCAGATATGGGAATCTATAAGAGCAAAAGGAGCAAGTCAGTGGCAGTAGAATGCCTGTCACAGTATTGGGGGATCAAAAAGTTGGTTGTGTTTTTTTTTTTTAAATCAGCTAGTGGCTTGTGGGGATTGTTTGATTTTGTTCTGAAAGGCAAAGGCCATTGAGAGGAGTTATAAAACTGCTGGGAGTTCAAGCTATAGTAAAGAAGCTGTTCAACATTAATTAGCTATTGATTAGGAAGAACAGGGGAATCTAGAAGAATAAGAAGCTTACAAAGAAAGAAAAAAGCCAGCTACTCTCCAATTTAGTCATCTAGTTAATTGTGATCTGACTGGGAAGTGGGTGACCTCAGGCTCTTAGAGGGATTGGAGGAGAAGGATCACGGATATTTTTTTCATTGTTTCAATTTGGATTTGGGAGTGAAAAAGTAAAAGAATAGAGGTTAAACAAAAGTTGAGGCTTTTTTTCTCAAGTTAATATTTTAAGGGAGGGGAGTATGTCCTGATTGCTAATACATGGTGGACCAGAGTTGTTTTTGTGATAATAACCAAGATTTATATAACACTTTAAGGTTTTTAAAGCAATTATCTAATATTAACTCATTTGATCTTCAGAACAACACAATAAGGTAGGTTTATTATTCAGATGAGAAAACTGAGACTGAAAGAGATTAAGTGATTTGCTCAGTCAAACAACGGATAAGTAGTTGAGGCAAGATATGAACTTGGCACTTTCTGATTCCAAGTTCAGCGCTTCATCCTCTGTCCTCTGGCTACTCCTTGGCAGCCAGATTCCCAAATAAATCTGATTAAAAAATATACCCCCAAACAACAAAAACTTGGCTAGATTAAAATAACAAAAAGAAACTTAAGCTTTTAGTACGGAAGAACCGGTCAAAGGTCAAAAATTGCTGGAATTTGTAGGCATATTGGAGAAAGCAAGGTGAAGGCTGACATTTTTATACTTGTTCATTTATAGTGCCAAATAACCATTACTTTTTGAAAACATCTGACTTTAGGGAGAAGGTCCAAATATATTACTAACTGAACATTTCCTTAAGTAAGTATTAATAATAGTTTAATTCTAGTTCACAGATTGATTGCTCTTCATGTGGCATAAAGGTAACTTGGATTCTTCAGAGCAGTATTTGCAGAGCACAATCTTTGGTATGTCCAAGCAAACTAGAACATATTTGAGTACATCTTCGGAGGATTAGGTTAGGTAATTTCAGATTACTTCTTCAATTATAAATTAAGTATCAAGTAAGGCCTCATTAAAAAAGAGAAAAAAGCAAAGCAAAAGAAAATCCTATCATAGGAAATTGCTTCTTTTTCTAATATATGCAATTTACTAAGAAATGTTTCCATTTTCTTGGAGAGATGGAGTGTATAGGACAGGCAATAGAATTCGATGCCATCATTTGGGAAATCCAGAGTTCTCAGCTGAGAATCATTTGCAAGCTTTGATGAATCCTTAGGGCTACTAAGAGTTAAATTTGGGAAAGCCTAAGGCCCTAGACAGACTCGGGCTGGAGAGATAAACCTTGTTCAGTTGTTTCAGTCATGTCCAACTCTTTATGACCCCAACTGGGGTTTCTGTGGCAGAAATACTGGTGGGGTTTGCCATTTCATACTCCAACTCATTTTGACATCTGAGGAGACTGAGGAAAATAGGGTTAAGTTACTTACTCAAGATCAGGTCTTCCTGACTCTAGGCTTGCTTCTCTATCTTCCATAGCACCTAACTGCTCTAGAAATAACCCTAGAGGAAATTAAACCATAATGCTTTGTAATCTGCCTTTCTGGTAATCCCTGGGAAGAGGGCTGAGATGACCAACCATCAAGATCTTGGCAAGTGACAAGTCAACAAGCACTTATTAAACCCATATAAGATAACAGGCAATTCTCAAAGATCTGGGAACAGGCCTACAAGTAGAAAGACACTATCTATACTCAAGGAGGTTATATTTTAATAGAAAAGGACAGTACATTAAAGAAAGCTGAAAGGGGGGCGGAGGGAAGATGGAAGCTATGAGGTTCAGTAGGGAAATTCTTAAAACCCTGTAAAGGAGCATGGAAAAAATGAAGATATGACAGGTCAACACACTTTCCTTAAAATGAAGGGTTTTTGGAGATTGCCAATTAGAGGAGGATTGCAGGGGCAGAATGTAATTTGTATTTTGAGAAGGCCAGCGGCAGAAAGAACTTCTCTGGTAAGGAGGCTTTTGTGGAAGGATAGCAAATGATCAGGGAGAAGAATATAATCTAATTTTATTTTGTAAATTTTTTTTCCCAAATTCATGTACAGAAATTTTCAACCTTCACTTTTACAAGATTGTGATTTCCAAATTTTTCTCCCTCCCTCTGTAAGACAGCCAGAAATCTGATGTGGATTATACATGTGTAATCATATTAATATGTATTTCCACATTACTCATATTATAGAAGAATCAGAACAAAAGTAAAAGGCACAAGAAAAAAATGAATAAGAAAGTGAAAATAATATGCTATATTTAGATTACGTAGTTTTCCCTTTGAATGTGGATAGTATTTTTCATCAAGAGTCTTTCAGAATTGTCTTAGCTCATCGTACTGCTGAGAAGAGCTAAGTCTGCCACAGCTGAACATAGCACAGTGTTGCTGTTACTGTGTACAGTGTCTCCTGGTTTTACTCATTTTACTCAGCATTAATGTTATTTTATAAATGAGAAAGGTAAATCCTTTAGGAGTGATGTGACTTGCCTAATATCAAATAGTTTGTAGGCAAAATAGCTAAACTTCAAATCCTTACCTTCTTATTGAAATTTTAGGATTTTTAGGGTTATATCATTCCAGTTTTATTTACTTAAGTTTGCTTCATATCTTCTTGGTAGTTATCTGAACCAGATAAAGTATGATTAGGCTTATCTCAAAGATCAGATATGTTGGTCCAACTTTAAACCTTCTTAAGGCAGTGTTGCCAGATATAAAGGAAAATCTGACTGGACTTGCAACAGCATAATCAAATAAGAATATACCTGTTTTTTTCCAGTCTCACAGGTGGAGGATAGAAACAGGACACCCAGGGTGGAGAGATCCAATTTAGCCTTAATTCCTAAAATAGCATCTGAAGATATATAATTTTGGGCATGAAACTGACCCCAGTCCTGCTGATGTATTAAAAAAAAAAAGTATGAACACTTAGGACTACTGTTGTATTTTATCATGGGTTGATGATGAAACAACGCATATTAATATTATATTGGTTTTGGAAAACACTGCCATTTGTAATTTTGATTAATGTATTTTTATCAGTCAGGGGCAATACCAGTTTACAAAAGAAACTCATTTTAGAAACTTTACCTGAAACAATAACCATATTTGAATTTCTGGGAGCCAAGATGGTGGATTGATCAGTAATTGCTATCTCCCTCCCCTTGTTGAGCTTGAAGATCCCAGAGAATATCTCCCTAGGAAAAATACTGGAACAATGGGAACAGCAGAAAGGGTAAACAATCTTTTTGCGACTAGGAAAGTAGTAGGAAAAATACTATCCCTCTTGCTGTGGCTGAAGGGGACCAATGCATGACCAGAGCTGTCTGAGACAGCTCCACCTCACCAAATCAGGAGAAGATTCTGAGCCCCAGGGAGGTGAAGTCCACAACCACCAACACTAGGACCCCAGACATGCCTCAGCATCCCAGGGGAATCAGGAGGACACTAGGACAGACAGAATCACCAACTACTGAGCTTAGCTATGCTCTAGTTCAGCAGAGGAGAACTGCTGTGGCCAGAACACCCCTCCCCCACACTTAACACAGCTTGCTCCTGAGTAACTCTGGGGAAACCCAGAAAGACTTCACCTGGCCTCTCCTTTCCAACACCTGCCAGCTCAACACCAGGTAAGCTATAGCATTTTAGCTACTAGCTGAAAGAACCAGAGGCTACAACACACAAAGCCTCAAGTTTAAGGCACAAGAACTCTGGGAGAGAGTCTTCTGTGCCCCAGGTGTAGAGATCTACTTTAAAAACCAGTAAAAGGGTGATCATCATGAGTAAGAAGCAAAGCAGAAAAGAAAAGACCTTAGAATCTTTCTATGGGGACAAGGACTAAAATATGAATACCAAAGAGGTCAGCATTGAGATTGTACTCCCATCTGAAACTTCAAAAGGGAATATGAACTGGTCTGAAGCACAAAGGGCCTTCTTGGAAGAGCTCAGGAAGGATTTTAAAATCTAAATTAGAGGAATAGAAGAAAAACTGATCAATGACTTTAAAAATACAAAAAAAGAAATCATAGAAGAATTTAAAAAGACAATTGGACAAATGGAAAAGGAAGGACAAAACCTAACTGGAGAAAATAGCTCCTTAAAAGGAATGATTGGACAGATGGAAAAGGGATGCAAAAGTTAACTGAAGAAGATAATTTGGTAGAAATTTGAATCATGCAAGTAGAAGTTAATGACTCTATGAGATATAAAGAATGAGTCAGATAGAATCTAAAGAGTGAAATGATGGAAGAAAATGTAAAATATCTAGTTAGAAAAACAATTGACCTAGAAAATAGATCCAAGAGAGAACATCTAAGGATTATTGGTCTACTAGAAAGTCATGATAAAAAAGAGAACCTGGACAATATCTTCCAAGAAGTCATCATGAAAAATTGCCCAGAATTCCTAGATACAGAGAGCAAAGTAGTCATAAAAAAAAATACAATGTTCACCTCTTGAAAGGGATCCCAAGCTAGAAACACTAAATAACATCTTTGCAAATTCCAGAACTATGAAGTGAAGGAGAAAATATTGCAGGCATCCAGAAAGAAACAATTCAAATATTGAGGTACTACGGTCAGGATCACACAGGACTTTGCACCTTCTATGTTAAAAGATCAGAGGGATTGGAATATGATTTTCCATAAGGCAAAGGGACTGGGACTAAAACCAGGGGTCAATTATCTAGCAAAGTTGAATATAATATTTCAAACAAGGAGATGGACGTTCAATGAAATAAGGGATTTCCAGACCTTTCTGATGAAAAGGCCAGATCTCAAAAGACAAATAGTTATTCAAATGCAGGTCTTAAGGGAGGCATAAAAAAGGTAAACAGGGGAAAAAAGTTGTTATTAAATATGGGCAAACTGTTTACATCCCTATAAGGGAAGATGATATTTGTTAATCTTGAGAATTGTATATTTATTATGATATATAAAAGGGATATAGATAGGAGTGGTATAACATAAATGATGTCATGATAAAAATGTGATTTATGAGTGTGAAGGCATTGTAATGGGAGATGTGAAAAGGCGTCAGAAAAAGGTAAATTACATCACAGGAAGAAACACAAACACTTTACATTACAGGGAAAGAGGGGAGGGAGATTAGCATTGTTTGAGAGTTAATATCATCTGACACAAACTCAGTTAAGAATAGAAATACAACTTATTCTATAGGCAGTAGGAGGGGAAGGGAGAAAGAAAGGGAGGCTAAAAGGGAGGGAAGAAGTCATAAAGGAAAAGGGGATTACAAGGTCTCAGGCTGAAAGAATGGAGGGAATACTGAAGGAGGCAGTAGACAAAAATCAAAACTCTATTGTGGAGGGGAAGGGAGCATTAAAAGCATAAAAGGAGATGGAGGGAATGACACAGATAGTAATCATAACTGTAAATATGAATGGGATGAGCTCTCCCATAAATTGGAGATGGATAGCAGAAAGGATTAAAAGCCATAATCCAACAATATATTGTTTACAAGAAACACATTTGAAATGGGGGCATACACAAAGCATAAGGTAAAAGATTGGAGCAGAATACATTGTGCTTCAGGTGATATAAAAAAAATAAAGCAGGGGTAGCAACCCTAATCTCAGACAAAGCAAAAGCAGAAATAGATATAATCAAAAGAAATAAGGAAGGAAACTATATCCTGCTAAAAGGCACCATAGACAACAAAGCAATTTTATTACAAAAAATATATGCTCCAAGTATCATAGCGTCAAAATTCTTAGAGGAGAATTTAAGGGAGTTATAAGAAAAATAGACAGCAAAATTATACTAGTGAGGGACTTCAACCTCCCACTCTTTGAATTGATTAATCTAACATCCAAATAAACAAGAAAGAAGTTAAGGAGGTGAATAAAACTCTGAATGAGGTAGTTATGGCAGCTCCCTGGAGAAAATTGAATGGGGATGGAAAGGAATATACCTTTTTCTGAGAGTTACATGGCATATTTGCAAAAACTGACCATGTACTAGGCCATAAAATCCTCACGATCTGGTGCAGAAAAGCAGAGATAGTCAATGCATGCTTCTCAGATTATAATGCAATAAAAAATATATGTAATCAAAGGCCATGGAACTATAAACCAAAAATTAATGGAAACAAAACAATCTAAACCTGAAGAACGAGTAGAGTAAATAACAAATTATAGAAACAATCAGCAACTACATTCAAGAGAATGACAATAATGAGAAGACCTACCAAATCTTATGGAATAATGCGACAGCAGTTCTTAGGGGAAGTTTTATATCTTTGAATGCCTACCTCAATAAAATAGAGAAAGAGGAGATCAATGAATACTGAAAAAGCTAAAAAAAGAACAAATTGAAAATCCCCAAGTAAATAAACAAATTAGAAATATTGAAAACTGATGGAGAGATTAAAAAAATTAAAATTAAGAAAACTATTGAACTAAAAAATAAAATTGAGTTGGTTTTATGAAAAAAACCAATACAATTGATAAACATTTAGTCAATTTGATTAGAAAAAAGAAAGAAGAAAAACAAATTACCAATATAAAAAATGAAAAGGGTAAACTGCCCTCCAATGAGGAGGAATTTTAAAAAATAATAAGATATTACTTTGCCTAATTGCATGTCCATAAATTTGACAATCTAAATGAAATGGATGATTATTTAAAGAAATATAAATTTCCTAGATTAACAGAAAAGAAATTTAAATACTTAAATAACCCCATCTTAGAAAAAGAAATTGAACAAGCCCTCAATGAACTCCCTAGGAAAAAATCTCCAGGGCCAAATGGATTTACAAGGGAACTCTATCAAACACTTAAAGAACAGTCAATTCCAATACTATATAGACTATTTGGGAAAATTGGGGAAGAAGGAGTCCTGTCAAATTCTTTTAATGATATAAATATGGTTTTGATACCTAAACCAGGAAGAACCAAAACATAAAAAGAAAATTATGGATTAATTTTGCTAATGAATATAGATGCAAAAATTTTAAATTATATTAGCAAAAAGAATACAGCAACTTATCATCAGAATAATTCATTATAATCAGGTTTGATTTATACCAGGAATTCAGGGCTGGTTCAATATTAGGAAAACTATTAGCGTTATTGATCATATAAACAAAAAAACTAACAGAAACCACATGATTATCTCAATAGATGCAGAAAAAGCTTTTGACAAAATAAGACACCAATTCTTACTGAAAACACTGGAGAACATATGAATAAATTAAACTTTCCATAAAATAATAAGCAATATCTACCTAAACTCTTCAATAAGCATTATATGCAATGTGGATAAGCTAGATGCATCTCCAATGAGATCCAGGGTGAAACAAGTGTATTTAATTATCATCAGTGTTATTCAATATGGTATTAGAAAAGCTAGCTGTAGCAATAAGAGAAGAAAAAGAAATTGAAGGAATTAGAATAGGCAAAGAAAAAAACCAAGTTATCACTCTTTGCATATGATATGATGATATACTTAGAGAATCCCAGAGAATCTAAAAAACTACTTAAAATAATTCACAACTTTAGCAAAGTTTCAGGTTACAAAATAAACCCAGATAAATCATTTGCATTTCTAAATATTACTAACATAGCTAACAGGTAGAGATAGAAAGAGAAATCCCATTTAAAGCCATGGTAGATACTATAAAATATCTGGGAGCATACCTGCCAAAAGAAACCCAGGAAGTATATGAACACAATTACAAAACACTTTTCAGCACAAATAAAGTCAGATTTCAGTATGTGGAAAAGCATCAGTTGCTCATGGGTAGGCCGGGCTAATAAAATAAAAATGACAATTATACCTGAATTGATTTACTTATTCAATGCCATACCAATGAAACTGCCACATAATTATTTTCAAGAACTAGAGAAATATATCTTCATTCATCTAGAAGAACAAAAAGTCCACAATATCAAGGAAACTAATGAAAAGAAATGTTGGGAAGGTAGCCTAACCCTATCAGATTTTAAATTATATTATAAAGCAGCAATCATCAAAAACACTTGGCCCTAGCTAAGAAAGAGAGGGGAAGACCAGTGGAATATATTAGGTACCCAAGACACAATGGTCAACGAATATAGCAATCTACTGTTTGATAAGCCCAAGGATCCTAGCTTCTGGGATAAGAAATCTCTGTTTGACAAAAATTGCTGGGAAATCCAGAAAACAATGTGGTGGGAACTGCATATACCATACACAAGGATAAAGTCCAAATGGATACATGATCTAGGTATAAAGATTGATACTATAAACAAATTAGGGGAATAAGGAATAGTATATTTGTGAGATTTATGGAGAAGAAGGAGGAAATTTATGACCAAACTAGAGATAGAGAACATTACGAAGTGCAAAATGGATAATTTTGATTACATTAAATTGAAAAGTTTTTGCACAACCAAAACCAATGCAATCAAGATTAGGAGGGAAGCAGAATTTTTGCACCTAGTATCCTGACAAAGGCCTCATTTCTAAAATATATAGAGAACTGAGTCAAATGTACAAGAATACAAGTCCTTCCTCAACTGATAAATGGTCAAAATATATGAACAGACAGTTTTCAGGGGAAGAAATTAAAGATATCCATAGTCATATGAAAGAATGCTCTAAATCACTATTGATTAGAGAGCTACAAACCAAAACAACTCTGAGGTACCACATCACATGTATCAGATTGGCTAACATGACAAAACAGGAAGATGATAAATGTTGGAGAAGATGTGTGAGAGTTGGAACACTAATTCATTGTTGGTGGAGCCGTGAGCTGATTCAACCATTCTGGAGAGCAATTTGGAACTATGCTCAAAGGGCTACAAAAATTTGCATACCCTTTGACCCAGGAATATCGCTTCTGGGACTCCATTGCAAAGAGATTATAGAAATAGAAAAGAGTCACAGAAGTACAAAAATATTTAGAGCAGCTCTCTTTGTGGTGGCCAAAGACTGGAAATCAAGGAGATGCCCATCAATTGGGGAATGACTGAACAAGCTGTGGTATATGAATGTAATGGAATACTATTGTACTATGAGAAAAAATAAACAGGAAGACTTCAGCAAGGGCTGGAAAATCTCATATGAACTAATGCTGAGTGAAAAGAGTAGAACTAGGAGAACTTTGTATACAGCAATGACCACAGTGTGTGAGGAATTTTTCTGGTAGACTTAGTACTTCAGTGCAATGCAAGGACTTACAAATTTCCAGTGAATTCTTGAGTCAAAATGCCTTCCTCATCCAGAGAAAGAACTATGTAATTGGATCAATGACAGAAGCAGACCATTTTTTTTGTATTATGTTTTGTTTTCTTCATGTTTTCTCTCATTCATTTTAATTCTTCTATGCAACGTATATTTAATAGGAATGTACACGTAGAACCTATATAAGATTATACACCATCTCAGAGAGGGCATGGGGAGGAAGGAGGGAATCAGGGAAGAGAAGGGAAAAAAATCTGAGGTATGTGGAAGTGGTTGAACACTGAAAACAAATAAAATAATTTAATTAAAAAAAAGAGAGAGTAACCAGACTTGTTATAAAGAAGAAAAAAAGTTTAAACAAAAGTTTGCCTACTGCCCAATAATATCATCCAAGGAACATTTCAGATTCGATTTTTTTGTGGTTCAGTCATTTTAGTGGTCTCTTCATGAGATGAAGTATTTATTGCACACTTACTATGCACCAGACACTGTGGCCACCAGTGGGAAGAAAAATACAAGAAAAAGAAAAAAAGAAAACAATCCTTGTCCTTAAAGTACTTGTATTTTAATGGGGGAAGAAAAAACATAAAAGGGAGTGAAAAGGGCAGTCAGTAGAGTCAGGAGCTGAGCCAGGACAGAGAAGCAAGCGAAAGCTATGTGTGTATTTACTCACATGGAAAGTTCAAAGACTAATTAGCTATTGTTACTTGCAGGAAGAGCATGGAAATATTTCCAGAGTGAGAAGGTCACTGGGGTGGAGGTAGAGACAAGCATTCTAGAATGTGAGCTGTAAAGCCAGGTCACAGAAGTTTTCTTTTTTTTTTTCCAGTGTGATAATGGAAGCAGAATAACAAAGAGATGAAAAAAAAAATAAACAGATCTTTCAACATTTACATGTGTAAATAGAGCAATAATTACTTTCTGGAAAAATGGTAAGAAACTCTGCCCTGTTCCTTTAGCCTTTATATGTGAAGCTCTGATGGTCAGAATTTCTACAGATGAAAGTTGGCATTCTAAGTGTCAAGAAGAAGAGCTAAGTTTTCCCACTCTGAGTCAAATAAGGGACTTTTCAGAGAGTGAGAAGTCACAGAAAGTCAACTGAGTTCAAAAGTCATGCAACTTGGAGGACTTTACTGGTGGGTTGTAGTTTAGTAGCTTAAATTGTAAAAAAGTAAGATAATGCTAGGGTGATGTGTTAAGGGAAATGATAAACACTATCTAGAATCTATATATAAGCATAAAAGTAGTGTTTCAGTAGAAGATCATATGGCAGCAGAGAACAGTAGAGAAACTGCAGAGAAAAGATCAGATGCCAAGGACTGGCAGATGGCAATAGAAAAATTGAATTGAAGAGAATCAGAAAGTGGGCAGGCAGTTAGGAAAATATCTTAGCAATTTAGCCCAGCAGCCTATAGCTTGCTGAAATCACCAGACCAACTAGTAGCAAAATAGACAAAGAAAAATTCCAACAAGAATACTGTTCTGGACAAGATAAAGAAATTGAAGGAATAAGAATAGGCAAAGAAGAAAATAAGTTATCATTCTTTGCAGATGATGTGATGATTTACTTAGAGAATCCTAGAGATTCAAGTAAGAAACTACTTGAAATAATAAACAACTTTGGCAAAGTTGCAGGTTACAAAATAAACTCGTACAAATCTTCTGCATTCCTATATATTAGCAACAAAGTCCAACAGTAAGAGATAGAAAGAGAAATCCCATTTAAAGCTAGGGTAGACACTATAAAATACTTAGGAGTTTACCTGCCAAAGCAAATGCAGGGACTATATGAACACAATTACAAGACACTTTTTGCACAAATAAAGTCAGATTTAAGTAAGTGGAAAAACAGCAGTTGCTCATGGGTAGGCCAAGCTAAAATAATAAAAATGACAATTCTACCTAAATTAATTTACTTATTTACTGCCATACCAATTAAACTATCAGATAATTATTTTCTATAGCTGGATAAAATAATATCAAAATTCATCTGGAAGAACAAAAGGCCCAGAATATCAGAGGGACTAATGAAAAGAAATGCTAGGGAAGGTGGTCTAGTGCTACCAGATCTCACATTGTACTATAAAGCAGCAATTATCAAAACCACTTGGTACTGGCCAAGAAACAGAAGGGTAGACAAGTGGAATATACTTGTCATTCAAGACACAATAGGCAAGGACTATAGAAACCTCCTATTTGATAAACCCAAGGACCCCAGCTTCTGGGATAAGAACTCACTGTTCGACAAAAATTGCTGGGAAAACTGGTTAACAGTGTGGCAAAAACTAGGCATAGACCCATGCCTGACACTGTACACAAGAATAAAGTCCAAATGGGTACACGATCTAGCTACAAAGATTGATACCATGGACACACTGGAGGAGCAAGGAATAGTGTTTTTATCAGATTTATGGAGAAGGGAATTATTTTTGACTAAAGGAGATAGAAAGCATTATGAAGTGCAAGATGGATAATTTTGCTTACATCAAACTGAAAAGTTTTTGCACAACCAAACCCAATGCAACCAAAATTCAGACGGAATGTAGTAAATTGAGAAATAATTTTTACAGCTAATCTCAGGGATAAAGGCCTCATTTCTAGAATATATAGAGAACTGAGTCAAATGTACAAAAACAAGTCTTGCCCCAATTGATAAATGGTCAAAGGATATGAACAGGCAATTTTCAGAGGAAGAAATTAAAGATATCTATAATCATATGAAAAAATGCTCTAAATCACTTTTGATTAGAGAGATGCAAATCAAAACAACTCTCAGGTACCACATCACACCTATTAGATTGGCTAACATGACAAAACAGAAAAATGATAAATGTTGGAGAGGATGTGGGAGAGTTGGAACACTAATTCATTGTTGGTGGAGCTGTGAACTCATCCAACCATTCTGGAGAGTAATTTGGAGCTATGCCCAAAGGGCTACAAAAATGTGCATACCCTTTGACCCAGCAATATCACTACTAGGACTGTATCCCAAGAGATCATAAAAATGGGAAAGAATCCCACATGTACAAAAATATAGTAGCACTCTATTTAATTGCTGAAAACTGAAAATCAAGGGGATGCCCATCAATTGGGGAAAGGCTGAATAAATTATGATATATGAATGTAATGGAATACTATTTCACCATAAGAAGTGACTAACAGGAAGACTTCGGGGAGGCCTGGAAGGATTTATATGATCTGATGCTGAGTGAAAGGAACAGAACCAGGAGAACTTTGTGCACAGCAGTGACCACAGTGTATGAGAGTTTTTTCTGGTAGACTTGGAACTTTGTAACAATGCAAGAACTTAAAAAAAAAGCCATGCACACTCAGAGAAAGAACTATGGAATTCATTCACAGAATGTAGCAGATCATGTGTGTGTGTGTGTGTGTGTGTATTATGTTTTGATGTGTTATGTGATATCTTCCATTTATTTTAGTTCATCTACATAGCATGACTATAGCAAAAACGTATTCACTAAGAAAGTATATGTAGATCCTATATAGAGTTGTATGGCGTCTTGGGGAGGGAGAGAGGTGGTGGGGGGTAGGTGTGGGAGAGAAAAAATCCAAGTTTTATGATTGTAGAACATTAAAAAAAATTAAATTAAATTAAAAAAGAATACCATTCCGGAAACCTAAGCTACTCTGATCATGTGTGTTCATTAAAGTTCTCCCTTCATATTTATTTCCTGGATTCATATAATCCTAATAACGTTAGCATAGTAAACTGTTAGTATGTCTCTATAAATATGAGAATATCTTCCTTGTCATATAACTATGTTATGCTATTTAATTAAATGTATCTTGTTTTGAACTAGTATGTCTTATGGATTTGGAATAAGCAGTGTTGATGGGAGCAGTTAGAAGCAGTGTTGTAGAATGGAAAGAGCACAGAATTTGGAGTGACAGGACCAAGAGTTAAGTCTCATCTCTGTTGCTACCTGTGCAACTCTGGGCCAGTATTTAAGCTTTCTACATCTCACATTCTTCACTGATAAAAAGAGGGGGGTAATTAGAGAGGTTTCTGATAGTTACTCCATGTTTAAATCTATAATCCTATTGTTCTAGGAGTGAATGTTGATGCATAACTTTTCTAGAACCTAGGGAATATAGGGAATCTATGGGTTAAAAGTTAGATATATCAAAAATGATATCATCATTGACAATGGAAACTAATTTGAACTCTACCATCTCAATCCTTGATGTACTATATGAGAAAATGGAAATGGTATACATGAAAGAATGAATGAATGAATGAATGAATGAATGAAAAAGCATTTAAAGTGTTTCTTAGCTATCAAACACTAAAAAGTGCTGAGAATACAATAATAAAACTGACCGGTTGTTGTGTTCATCCTTCATTGCCAAAGAAGACCATGCCATTAGAGAAATGATGACATGACTTGCACTTCACTTTGTTGTTTTTTTTTTTTTTAATTTATTTATTTATTTATTTGATTTTTTTACATTCATTTTCACAAATTTTTGGGTTCCAAATTTTCTCCCCTTTTATCCCCTCCCCCCACCCCAATACCCCAAGTAATCTAATTTTCCCTATCTCCAATCTGCCCTCTCTTCTGTCATCTCTCCCTTCTCTTGTCTCCATCTTCTCTTTTCTCCTGTAGGGCCAGATGACTTTCTATTCCTCATTAACTGTATGTCTTCTTTCCTAGTTGCAACAACAATACTAAACAGTTGTTCCTAAAACTTTGAGTTCCAAATTCTCCTCATCCCTCCCTCCCCACCCATTCCCTTTGGGACAGCAGGCAATTCAATATAGGCCATATCTGTGTAGTTTTGCCAATGACCTCCCTGATAGTCGTGTTGTGTAAGACTAACTGGATTACCATCCCTCCTAACCTGCCCCTCATTGTTTCTCTTCTATCTTTTGATCCTGTCCCTCCCCAAGTGTTGACTTCAAATTGCTCCCTCCTCCCTTTGCCCTCCCTTCCATCATCCCCCCCCCCTGCAATATCTCTTTCTCCCCCACTTTCTTATACTGTAAGATAGGTTTTCATACCAAAATGAGTGTGCATTTCACTCCTTCGTGTAGTCAAATGTGATGAGGGTAAACTTCTTGTTTTTTGTTTTTTGTTTTTTCTCAGCTCTCCTCTTTTTCCCTCCACTAAGAAAAACTCCTACCTGCCTCTTAAATGACATATAGTTACCCCCTTCCCTTTCCCTCCCCCTACATTACTCTCTCACCATTTACCCTAGTTTCTTTTAAGGTATGGTCCCATCCTATTCAGTTCAATCTGTGCTCTCTATCTCTGTATGTGTGTGCATGTGTGTATGTGTGTGCATGCGTGTACATGTGTATGTGTGGTCCCACCAACTACCCAGATACTGAAAAGTTTTAAGAGTTACAAATATTGTCTTTCCATGTAGGAATGTAAACAGTTCACTCATGGTAAGTCCCTTAAGACTTCTCTTTGCTGTTTACTTTTTTATGCTTCTTCTCATTCTTGTGTTTGAAAGTCAAATTTTCTTTTCAGCTCTGGTTTTTTCATCAAGAATGATTGAAAGTCCTCTGTTTCATTGAAAGACCATATTTTCCCTTGAAGTATTACACTCAGTTTAGCTGGGTAGGTGATTCTTGGTTTGAGTCCTAGTTCCTTTGCCTTCTGGAATATCCTATTCCACGCCCTTCGATCCCTTAATGTAGAAGCTGCTAGATCTTGGGTTATCCTGATTGTATTTCCACAGTACTGGAATTGTTTCTTTCTAGCTGCTTGTAAGATTTTTTCCTTGAGCTGGGAGTTCTGGAATTTGGCCACAATGTTCCTAGGAGTTTCTCTTTTTGGATCTCTTTCAGGTGGTGATCGATGGATTCTTTCAATACTTGCCCTCTGGTTCTAGAATGTCAGGGCAGTTTTCCTTGATAATTTCATGGAAGATGATGTCTGGGCTCTTTTTTTGATCATGAGTTTCAGGTAGTCCCATAATTTTTAAATTGTCTCTCCTGGATCTATTTTCCAGGTCAGTTGTTTTTCCCATGAGATATTTCACATTCTCCTCCATTTTTTCATTCTTTTGGTTTTGTTTGGTGATTTCTTGGTTTCTCATAAAGTCATTAGACTCCATCTGTTCCATTCTAATTTTGAGAGAACTATTAAATTCAGTGAGCTTTTGAGCCTCTTTTTCCATTTGGCTCATTCTGCTTTTGAAAGCATTCTTCTCCTCATTGGCTTTTTGAACCTCCTTTGCCAATTGGGTGAGCCTATTTTTCAAGGTGTTAATTTCCTCAGCATTTTTTTGGGTCTCCTTTACCAAGGTATTGACCTGTTTTTCATACTTTTGTTGTATCTCTGACATTTCTCTTCCCAGTTTTTCCTCCACCTGTCTAACTTGCTTTTCAAAATCCTTTTTGAGCTCTTCCAGGGCCTGAGCCCACCCACCACCCCCCCTGGGGTGTCTGGGGTACTGAGGCCCCGCCCTCCACGTCTTTCCCTGACGGCAAGGATACGTCCTCATCATCAGATCCAAAGGTCGGGATCATTTGCATTTGTTGGAAAAAACTCTCTAAAGTCTTATTTTTCTTCCCTTTTCTAGGCATTTTCCCAGCCAGTTACTTAACTTCTGAGATTCCTTTCCACCCCCGCCTGGATCTGCCCAGCTAGTGCTTGGCCTCTGAGATTTAAATGGGCTTTCCTCCTGCCGGCTGTCAATCAGTGAGCTTTAGTTCAGGTGCTGGGGTGGGGCCAGGGCTGCCTCTGAGACTCTGATCCCTCGGGGGGGGGGGGGGCTTATTCAGAGACTCTCAGGAATGGAGCAGGTGGGGGCGGGGTGGGGGACCCGCCTCCCAATCTCAGCTCCCCTGGGGGTCCCGAGCAGAAGCCTTCAGCAACAGAGCGGGGTGGGGGCAGGGCCGTCTCCCAGGCTCAGCTCCGTCAGGTTTTATGCGGGAATCTTCCGTAATGAAGATCCTGCCTGCTGCTGGGGGATTCCTGAGTCCTGGGCCGCTGCCACCTCAGCCCCAGCCCACGCCTCTGCCGCCGCCGCTTCCTGCCCCTGTCCCTGCCGCCGCCGCTTCCTCCCGAGGGGGCCCGAGTCACGGAGACGCCCCGCTTCCCCTCTCCTTCAGCCCGGCCTCTCTCACTGACCTGCTTCTGTGGGCGGAGGGATTTTCCCGGCTGCTTCAGCTTCTGTCTCTGAAGCCTGCTCAGATCCGCTTCTCTGAGGCCTCGGCCAGGGCAGCGCTGGGGGGTCGGGTTTACTCTCCGGGGCGCGCCGGACCCTGGGGACGGGTCCTCAGGGCTCCCCGGAACGGAAATCTCCTCCACTCTGCCTCTGCACACCTTGCACTCACCCAGAAGCTATGGGGGACTCTTTTTACATTAATTCTATGGGCTTTGGTTTCGGAGCTCGTAAACGTGCGTCCTTCTACTCCGCCATCTTGGCTCCGCCCCCCTTCACTTTGTTTTGAAAGGAGGGCTGTACAAGGTCACCAGCCTCATTTTTCCTCCAGAGCCATCTGAATCCAGTGACCTGATATTCCTCAGAATGATTAGAGATGACCCAGGATGCACTGGGAGACCATGTTCCCTCTAGGCAAAGGTCTATTCAGGTACCAACTTCAGGTACAGTGGAGATAACATCCATTCATTGAATGGGCCTGTTCAAGAAGTATCCAGGGGATGGTCCCTTTAATGAGGCATAGAAAAAGAAAGACATCAGGCTGGGAGGGAAATAGCAACAGTTACTATTGATGATCACTCTTAAGGCAGCAAGGTCCAGAAAACAGCCCTTAAGTGGAGCTTGGGTAGGGGCCTAGTGTTGTCCAGTCCTTGGACTTCAGAGTACAGTAGGTTTAAGATAGGGGAGGAGAGGAAAGGAGAGGAGAGAGAAGGAGAGCAGAGAAGAGGAAGAAATCTAGCCAGTAAACCCCAAGTTACCTGGGCATCCTCTGACCATCCAAATTTACCTTCCATTGGAGAGGAGAAGGGATGGGGGAGACAAACAGGATAGGCAGAACTGTATTACCCACCTAGTTGGGTCCCCATTCAGGCAGCTGCATCTATTCATATAAGTCTTCCAAAGATTTTCTTAAACCATACTGCTTGTCATTTCTTATAACTCAATAGTATTCTATCCCAATCATATACCACAAGTCATTCAGCCACTCCTCAACTGATGGGCATCCTCTCAATGTATTTTCCACGACCAAAAGAGCTACTCTAAATATTTTTTGTACATAGAGGTCCTTTCCTCTTTCACTGATCTCTTTGAGATACAATCTTAGTAATGGTATCACAAAGTCTACACAGTTTTATAGTACTTTGGGCAGTTCCAAACTCTTCTCTAGAATGGTTAAACCAGTTCACAACTCTGCCAATAGTGCTTTCAAGTTCCTATTTTTCAAAATCTCCAACATTTATAATTTTCCTTTTCTGTCATGTTAGCCAGCCTGATATGTATGAAATGGTACCCCTGAGTTGTTTTAATTTGCATTTCTCTAGTCAATAGTGATTTTTGGCATATTTTCATGCGACTATTGATAGTTTTCATTTCTTCTTCTGAAAACTGCCTTGAACACTTTATTTTAAAATATATTTGCTTAAAAGAGTTCAAGAAAGGATGGGATTTAGTTTGAAAATTGTGCTCAAAAGAACATCTTAAGGATGCTTTGGTCATAGATGTAACAACTTTTGAGAAGTTTTAAACCAAGGGAGTAGGCATTGTCATCTTCTAAAAACTGAGCTCAATAGAGAATAGTCAATAACTACTTCCTGCAGAGAAAAAGAAATGCAATATGCAATGCCTTGCATAAAGATTATCTTTTCAGTACAACACATTTAAGGCTCAAAAATTCATTTCTTAATCATTGCCTATAGAAAATTGTTCATTTCCTCTTAATAATTCAATCCTTTTTAAAAAAGAGGACAGTTCTTGGCACTTTCAAGTGCAAATATTATCTTGAGTCAGGGCTTATGAATTCAGGTACACGTGCAAATGAGTCAGGGAAAAATGACTTTTCGGTTTATAAAAACATAGGAAATGAAATGTGAAATTAATAGTTATACAGGGCAGTTCCCATGAAAAACTTTCTCTTTAGAGAGATTTGTGACATGTTTGTAGAGAGGTGACTCTAAAAGTAGAATGGCATGTGGTAAAATTGATTATGATTTGGCAGAAAAGCATAGAGAATAAATTGAAAGAGACTACAAATTTAAATCCAAAATGGCCCTTGGAAATCACTGATCTTTAGAGAAGATACTTTTTAGATTCTCCATATTCATTAATGTTCTCTCCTTATCAGAATAACTTTCTATGGCTTTCTTTCAAAATGGACTTTATATAACTATCTTTCTAAATGTACACTCCAGTAGAATTCAAGATTATTGAGGAAAGGAACTATTTTTGAAGGAATGTGAGTTGAGGGTTGTTGTTTTTCATGTGTTTATGTGATGGTTTGCCTTTGTCTCCTAGCACCTGGAATGGCATCTTATGAATTTTATGGTCCTAATAGATGAAATTTGGATTAGACAAGATCTATTCTAATTCCCTCATTTATAGAAGAGTAAAATAAGGCCTGAAGTGTACAGGTATCAGGAAATACTAGTACCTCTGGTGTGAGGGAAGCTGAGACCTTTCCAGGGTTCATCTACCTTTGGTGTCCACCTGCTACCCAATTCCTACCTGTGGTTTCAAGAAGCTATACCATATATACAAGTTTACCATTGTAAACTATTTTGGTCGATGGTCTAGACTAGGTTGCAAGTAACCAATGATCCCCAAATCTGTCAATGAGTTAAGAGGGTGCTTACTCAAAGTATGTGAAGACTTCCACCAGTGGAAGAGGCAAATGTAAATAATTTGTTCCTACAGACCATGAAGGTGGTGGAAACTTGGTCAGATATTGAAGATATGAAGGTCATTCACTGCTTCTTGGGTCATCGCCAGTTGTCTTGACTTTTATCATTTGGGACAAAAGTCATTTGGACTTTGATGACTCTGGAAGAGAAGGGTGAGACTGATGACTTTGAGCAACTCTGCCTCGCTTAAATCCATCATATGCATGTGTCAGAAGACAACACTCATACATTTTTATCTACTTCCAAGTCCTGTGGAAATGGAGGAGTGATGAAATAGCGAGTGCAGATATACTGGGAGCTATAGTTACAACCCTGCATACAGATGCTCCGAGCCATAGGGCTATCTTCTCACTGGATTAAATCAACAATGGAAAATTGACAGCCCCCTGGGTGTCTGAGCAGCCTTAGTTAAGGACTGCACTGCTCACCTCCTGGCATGAGAAAGGAGCTAGGAAATGTGCACTAAAAATTGTCTGCTTCACCAAACCTAATCCTGGCCTGCTTACCACGGTAGGCAGGGATTCTGCCCTACAATTGAAAGACTTAAAAAAAAAGTACAAAAACTTTTGTGAAAAAAATTCCTATCAACATTGGTACATGGAATGTGCATATGCTTTTGGACAACAATAAATCCAGTAGATTTGAAAGATGAACAGCTTTTTTTCCAAGAGGGCTCTTCTAGTAACATCCAAATACATCCATTGTCCATCTCCAGAAAGGAAAAGGAAATAGGTTGTCCTGTGACAATCAAAGTGGGGTAACTCTCTTACTCATTGATGGAAAGATTCTTGCCAGATCCCTCCTTAATAGGTTGATCTTTCATCTGGAATATGGTCATCCACCCGAGAGCCAGTGTAGCTTCAGAAAAGGCCAAAGAATGGTTGATATGATGTTTTCTACCCAACAACTCCAGAAGAAATTCCAGAAGCAGAGCAAAAGTCTATTTACAACGATTATTGATCTCACTAAGGTCTTTGATACTAAGGTAATAAAGGCTTGTGGAAGATTATGGCAAAATTTGGTTGCCCAGGGAAGTTCATCAGTATTATATGTAAGTTTCATGATGTCCTGAATTATAGATAATGAACAATGCTCTTGCATTTTCTCAACCTCCAGTGGAGTCAAACAGATCTATGTGATTGCTCCCATACTTTTTGGTTTGATATTTTCAGCAGTGTTTTCGAATGGCTTCAATAAAGAAGAAAATAGCATCAAGGTCAATGACCACATTGATGGCAAATTATTTAACTTGAAAAGACTATAAGTTAAGAGTAAAGAGGAGGGAGAAATAGTGTGTGACTTTTTGTTCATAGGTGATCATGCACTCAATGCAGCCTCTGAGACTGACATACAACAATGTGTGGATTAATTTTCTGATGCTTGGGCTAATTTTGACCTAACAACACCAAAAAAACAGGGGTTTTCCACTAACTGGCACTGCACCATCTGTATGTGGTTACAGCAGGAGAAATTTTGAATGCTGTGGGTAAGTTCACTTATCCTGACAGTGTACTTTCTAGGGATGTACGCATGGACGATGAGGTTATTTGGAAGGTTTAGAAAGAATGTGTGGGAGAAAAGAGGCATTAAACTGCCACTAAACTGAAGGTCTACAGAATCATTGTGCTGACCTCATTGGTGTATGCCTGTGAAACCTGGACATATATCAGCATCATTCCAGGAAACTGAATCACTTCCATTTGATTGTCTTATTTGGAAGGTCCTGAAGGTCATCTAGTATAAGGTAATAGACACTGATGTCCTTTCTTTAGTTGAATTGCCAAGCCTTCTACCCTCAAGAATGAAACTCCAATGGGCTCACATTGTTTGTAAGCCAAATGTATGTTTGCCTAAAAGACTATTTTACAGAGAACCCACACAAGGTAAGCACTCACATGGTGTTCAAAAGATGTGATACAAGGACACTCTCTAAAGAAAATTGGAATCTATTATGAGAAATGGAAGACACTGGCACAGGTTCACCCAGTATGGCATGCTCACATCAAAGAAGGCGCCATGCTCTATGAGCAAAGCAGAATTGCAGTAGCTCAAGAGAAGCGTAAGAGGCACACATTTGGAGAATTCTCCACTCCAGATGTTCATGTGGACTATTTGTACCTAATGTGCGGTAGAGTCTTCTGAACTAGCACTGGTCTGATCAGCCACAATTGGACTCACTATAACTTCACCTCAACATAGTGTGTCATTTTGGTCTTCTCCAGCAATGAGATAACAACCAAGCCAAAGCCCAGATAGGTAGCATTTTTTTAAAGATATATGATGACACAGTCGCAAAATATTTGACCTAGAAATCCCCATACAAGTTTTGTTTCAGGATCAGAATAGGATCTCTGGTTTCTTTTTGTCAAGCAAGCTTTCTATTACACAAATGGAAAAGGGAAAACTTTTGAAGGCTTTATAAGTTTTCATTAATGTTCTTGTTGTTAATACACTGAACCAAAATGCTTTGGAATTAAATATTCTCTTTTCTGTTTGTCAGATGGACTGTTTAGTTGAAAATGTTTTCAGGATGAAGGATGTTCAAGCTAAAGTAGATGATTTAAATTGGCAATTCTATGTTGATATTTGCCTACTAGCAGAATTCCACCAACAAAACGATTCCCTGTCATATTTGCAATAAATAATCAAACTTTCCAGAAACAAAGATAAATGTAGTTAGCATTTTTTCCCTATAAACATAAACATTGCTTTTATGCACTTTGTGCATTTTTAATTTTTAGTATAATTTTATGCTTTTTAAATGGTGCTACAGCCTAGGAAGTACAAACTCCTGGGATCTATCCTGGTTATCTCATTTGTCTCTCTCACCAAAATTGCACATGAAACATTCTCTGAAACACACCCCACTGAGACATACATATTACCTGTCTTCTTGTAGCCAAGAGAATGTGGGGGGAAATGTGTAATGAAGCAAATTCACATGTTTTTGCCAGAAACTGAGAATTGGGAAAATGGGCCAAATTCAATGGGTTATAGCATTCAAACACTTCTCTTTGGGTTTGTATCACATTTAAGCAAAGTTAAATCTTCCCTGGTATTTCAATCCCAGGGATTACTGGGTTTTTTAATACCAGAGGTATTAAACTGCCACTAAACTGAAGGTCTACAGAATCATTGTGCTGACCTCATTGGTGTATGCCTGTGAAACCTGGACATATATCAGCATCATTTCAGGAAACTGAATCACTTCCATTTGATTGTCTTATTTGGAAGGTCCTGAAGGTCATCTAGTAAAATAAGGTAATAATATAATTAATATTTATTAATTATTAATTATTAATAATTAATAAAATTAAAAAATAATATAATAATAACTGGTATTAATAACTGGCAGGGATTAACTGTGGTTAATCAATATTAAAAGGGCTTTTCTATTTTTCTATATCATGTGAGCTTTCTTGGTATCACTGGTGGTTAATGTGGTTCTTCAAATATAACAATCATTTAATAGCTGCTTATTGACTGTGAACTCTTCACAATTTGGTGGTGTTTTTTGAAGTTTGGAGGGGGCAAAACAAGTGATTCCCACAAATCCACTGAACTTCTAAGTATTTTTCTATGACTTAAAATAATTTAATTTGTGTGTCATTGGTTTCTGAAATCTGATCCTTTCTTTTTCCTTTGCAAAATTCTCCAACGAGTTCTTAATACTTGGTTTCCATTTGTTATATTATTTTTTCTTTTCTCATTTAAATGTAGAGCTGACACTGTTAAGATTGACAAGTCTCATTCTTTCGTTTTACAGGTGAAGGAACTGAAGTTCAGAAAAATGAAGTGACATTACAAAGTCATCTCATCCATTGCAGAGTCAGGACTAACACATCAGGATTTGGATTCCTGGGCTTAGACTCCTTTCCCATGTTGTTGATTAGATTAGTTGTTTCAGCAATGTCCAATTTTTTGTGACTCCATTTGAAATTTACTCGGCGTGGTTTGTCATTTCTTTCTCCAACTCATTTTACAGAGAAGGAATCTGAAGCAAACAGGGTTAAGTGAAAAAGCTAATTAAGTGTCTGAGGCAGGTTTTGAACTCAGAAATATGAGTCTTCCTAACTCCAAATCTGACAACCTTATTCACTATACCACCTAGCTGCCCTTCTTTCCCCATACCAGGCTGCAAGTGTCTCAGCCTAGAGTAATATTTCTCAAACACCATTACTGGGCAAAATATTCTACTCTGATTCAGTACTGATTTATCACTTCATAAGAATTAAACTCTTAGAATAAGACTGAAAGTTGTTGTTGCTTAGGAGGCAGAATTAATAAAATAATATCACTTAATTGATTTAATCATTAATTCAACCCTTACTGAGTACCCTCTTGAGTGTAAGACACAATAGTGAAAATGACATGGTCCGTAGACCCAAGATACTTATATGCTTAATAGTAGAGAAAAGCATGACAGAAAGAGCTGTAATACAAAATAGAAGCTAATAATGTTAGTGAGATAGGAATTATGTCTTGTAAGAATTCAAAAGAGAGGAGAGATACCTTTTGTCTAGGGACATAAAAGAGGAATGCATGGAGGAATATCATAGAATACATTGTAGTGGTTAAGGGGAGACAAAATTGGGAAGATATATTGGAGTCATATTATTGAGAATATAGTCACAGGCCAAGATGTTTGAACTTTATTTGATAAGATTTATAGTATTTAGAGCTGGAAGGGAAATTTGAGATCATCTACTACACTTCTCCTTTATTGTAGATGATGTAACTCAAGATCAGAGAATGGAGCAATATACCTTAAATCCCATAGGTAGAAAGTCGAAGATGTGGGAAAAAACATAAGGCCTATGATTTGAAATACAACACATAATTTCAGTGTACCAGGAAATGATGAACCATGCATGATGACTTTTGAGCAAAGGGATTTAATGTGTCATATTGGAGAGGGGAGTGGACTGTTTTTGGGAAGGCGTAGTAGACTAGTTGAAAGAGATCAATGGACTGAACTAGAATAGTAGCAATCTGAGCTGAGAATAAGGGTAGGAAAGATAGGAAACCAACCAGGGTCCCAAATAAAAGAGTAAAGTAATTCACACAAAGGAATATCTTTTCATATGTGTTAGCTTAAAAGTTTTGTGAGGACAGTGATCCTCTTTCATCTATGTGTTTCTCCCCCAAACTAGAAGAGTAATAGACTTCTAGTGATACCCACTGTGCTTCATAAACATTTGTTTAATGAATGCATCAATGTTGTCATATATAATGCATGTATAAATATACAATATATGTTACTATGTATATTATATAGCATGATTTAATACAATAAATGTAATATAATTAGACATATTATGAATCCCATGAATATAGATGATAGATAAATAGAATCATAGATCTAGACCTGCAATGGAATTTAGAGGTAATTTACAGATAAAGAAACTGAGGCCCAGTAAGGTGAAGTGAATGTTATACATTTAATAAGCTTTAGAAGTGGAATGTGAACCTAGGTCCTCTGATGCAAGAGGTATCTGATACCAGATCCTTTTCACTATGTATTTTATACTCCCTCTTTCCTGTATCAAGGGGCTGGGGATTAGGGGAACTTTTAGAGAAAAGTGACACTGCCTCACAGGGTTAAAGATTAATAAAAGTTTATTGATACTCAGAAGGGTGAAAAGACAACAGATGAATAATTTCTGTGCTGCAGCCTGTCTTGCACTAGTTCATGAGCAGCGGACAGTAAAATGGTTTTTGTTGGGCAACAGTATTCACTGAATTATCAGAGAGAGAGAGAGAGAGAGAGAGAGAGAGAGAGAGAGAGAGAGAGAGAGAGAGAGAGAGAGAGAGAGAGAGAGAGAGAGAGAGAAAAAGAGAGAAAAATATGACAGTATTTCCTGAATTGCCTATTAAGGAATGAGGGGCAGGGACCCAAAAACTTTTAATTCCAAATATACCATGCAAGTACATGGATACAGGATAGGAAGTAAATAATTTCACTTTCTCAGTTTATTGAACATCCATGAATTCTGATGCTAATAAAAATAATAATAAAGTCATTTAAATAAAGCTAGTTTTTACAAAGTTATGTTCCTATGCATAATTGTGTTGTACTGTTTAGTTATCTCAGTCATGTCTGACTCTTTGGGACCCTACTTGGGGTTTCTTGGCAAAGTTGCTAGAGTGATTTGCTATTTTCTTCTCCAGATGATTTTACAGATGAGGAAACTGAGGCAAACAGGATTAAGTGAGTTGTCCACTGTCACACAGGTAGCAAGTGTCTGAGGTTGGATTTGAATTCAGCTCTTTGTGACCCTAAGCCCAGTAATCTACACACTGTGCTTACCCAACTGTACCTATGCATAGCATTTGCATAGTATATATATATATATATATATATTTATATAATTTGTACAAACTATATGAATATAGTGTGTATATATACTATACATATACATATGTATACAGTAAGTATATAATATAATATGTATATGCTATATGTCATTCTTATGTGCATAGTTATAGAAAGCACTGTTTTCACTGACATACATACAAATATATGTGTGTGTTATATTGTATGTGTTAAATTGAAAAGGCTCAAAACCTCTGATTTATAGTAACACACTCTTATTGGCATATAACAATGATGGGAAAACAGATATTATCCCAGAAAATCAGTCTCTATCGAATGTTGCCTATTGCATGTAAAGCAATACAAATGTTTCTATAAATTATAATTTGTTGTTTTATATATATATATATGTACATATATATATATTACTGTGGGAAAAAATCATAGTTCAGAAGAGCACAGTGAGTATACAACCACTATATCTGGCTATGAATCCCATATATTGCTTTTTTTTAAAGGAGCATATAAGAATTTTTATCTTCATAAATGTTGATCTTAATTTCCTTCCTTTGTCTTCAAACACTGACTGTTGATGGATGTCAGATAATTAGGAAGATAAGCACTGTTTTAAATGTGCAGTCAACTGCCACTGATTGTCTGCCATCATTATTGGTAGTAAAGTGAGGGTGGTGGTAAATTTAATTATTTATCTTTGATTGCCAAATGATGAATAATATTTCTATCCAGCAGCTTCTATGGAAGCTAGGACAAATAGGATTTAAGTTGAGATGGGCTGTATTCTTTTGGAATTGTGACAATGAATCATTTATAAAGTAGGAAACAAGTGAGAAACATTACCCACCAATTCATTTCTCATCCTATCAGTTCAGGCTATTTAAAAATGGTGTACAAGGCCAAATTTAGAGAAAGAAAGGTTGAAGATGATGAAGGATTTAGATTTTTTTAGTAGTGATGACTTATCATATATATGAACATGTTTAGAAATATTCACACACATACATGCATGCACATGCACACAAATGGAATTAATTTCCAGTGTCCAGATTTGAGTGAGAAATGGACTTTATGAAAGTACCACTTCTGAACTCATATAGCTCTGTAACTCAAGAAGCTTCTTCTAATTATTCAATAATCAAAAAAAATAATGATGTGTTTTATTCAACAGCCAGCCAGCTGTGTTGAAATTAAACCATACTTTATTTCAGCAAGTGATGAAAATCCTAGCATTCCATTAAGCTTAAATGACCTTCCATCAAATATTAATGAAGTTAAGTGGGATGTAGTAGAGCATGGTCCTAGCCAGGTTGAAGATGATGCCTTGGAAGCTACTTTTTAATGGAAATTTAGCAAATCAGGATCAGATATGATATATCAGAAATCTGTTATATATATCATACATTCTCTTTCTTTTAAACCAAATACTAAATACTTTTAAACCACATACACAATAGTCTTTTGTTAAAAAGCATCTTATCATGGGGATGTGTGTATCTATGTAAAAGATTGAAAATAAATCAATCAAGTAATTTTTTTTAACTTAGAGTTGGTTTGGGGAAAAGAATAAAATGTTAACAACAGTAACAACCATGTTAGTGAATATTAATGCTTACAAAACATTTTATTATAATATTGCATTTAATCTTCAGAACAACCCAGGAAAGTAACTTCTCTGGTGTTCTACATTTTATAGCTGAGGAAACTAAAGCTAAGAGCTGATAGGGAACGTTCCTAGAGCAATGCTTCTTAAACTGTGAGTCACAACTGGCTTCTGAACCCACAAGGACCAAAAATTCAAAATCAAATGTGAAATGAAACTGAGGTGTTTCTTTCTGGCAGTACTTGCTAGTGTTGCATTAAGCAACTTCACTGCAGACTTGGTTCTAAACACAAGACATAGGTATTTTGCACTGCACATGTCCTGAGGCTGTGCTAGGCCAGCAAAAGCTGCCAAAATAAGAAAAGGGGTCTCCAGTGGGGGAAAAAAAAGTCTACCAAGCTCTGACCTAGAGGAACATAGCTACTAATTTTTAAGACAGAATTTGAACTCAGGTCTTCTTGACTCCAAATCTAGCACTTTATCAACTAAACCACTGAACTTCTTAGAATTATACATGTGTGTGTGTATGATAAATTTCAATAACCAATTACAGATAAAATGACATTAAATTCTCCAAAGTTATTTGTAGAATATGTTAAAAATTGAAAAAGAAATATGTAATGTTTAACAGCTACAGTGATAATACCGGAAATCTGAATGTTGTGAGCTTTCTTGATATTATGGAGCTAATTAGCACATAATATGGTATCCAAAGAGACATTTCCTAAGGAATAAATTGCTCCTGTACTACTGTGTGACACAATCAAATTCACTTCATTGTTTTGGGTTCAACAACAACAACAAAAATAGCTTGACATGCATATCATTAATGAAATTAAGAATAGAAAAGGTTTTGCATTGCTATTCAAGTCTTTGAATTATCTTAGACACAAATAAGAAATCCCCAAATATGATATTGTAGCCAGTTTTATTAATGGAAGCATTTTAAAGACATCATCGATACCTACTAAACCAAACAAAACAAAACAAAAAAACTGATAATGTAATGGTATCACAAACTCTTCAGAAATTAATATTAAATTGAACTGATTCTTTAAAAGAAGCAAAAGTTCAATGTCATCATAATAAAGAATTGTGACTCTAATATGGAAACAGCATGGTATGATGAAATCACCATGTTTCAGTTAGAACACCGAAGTTCCAATTTTGGCTTCAAGATTTGTTGAGCGACCTTGGACAAGTCTCTTAACCTCTCCAAACCTCTGTTTCCTTCTCTATGAATAAAGAGATTGAATTCAATGGCCTCTATAGACCCTTCCCACCTTAATGAGGTGCTTCTGCATAGAATGGATTGAAGTGTTGCATTATTCAGGAGAACAGAATTGCCAGCTTCATTTCATGGCAGCATGCCATCTTTAGTGCACAAGCATACGTGCAGTTTCCTTGAAGAATAAATCCTTGAAGAACTTGAATTGACTGAATTAGAAAGAATAACAAATACTTTACGCTGTGAAACATGACTAAGACCTTGATAGTTTGGAATTATATTTAGAGGTGGTGAGCATCAAGCATAAAGGACAAAATTTACATCCTCCTGGCTAATCAGCATCAACTCTTGAACTTGACCAGTTGATCTGGCAGGACAATGCCTTTAGCGACTGCTATCCAAATGAGGAACAGTGATACACATTGCTTTGACTTTGCCTGTTAGCAGTATATTATATAAAGTGAGCTTCAGCAAACAGAAATAATTACAAATTAGTTTATGTCACCTATGGCATAAAAGTGACCTAAAAGACACAAATAAGAGCATGTATGATTGAAAGAGGAGAAGGACTGGTCATATAGCAAAAGTAGAAGAAAACCAGAAAATAATTTGAGTGCTGCACTGATATATTTGAAATTACAAGTCAGTCAATGAAACGGATACCTCTAGCAGGCTGGATGAATCCTCAGTAAAAAATCTATAAATAAGCGTGGGCATGAATTACACAGAATATGAAGCTATGTAAGGATTGAGATATTGTCTGTGGTGGGAGAACTCATATGAGATGTAAATATCCAAATAAGATCATACATGGCCCAAGATATTTGCTTCAATATAAGCATATTTCACCAATCAAATCACATGAAGCAAAAATTTAAACATTAACTGTATCAAAGACATTGTGCTAGGTATTAGGATACAAACAAAACACAAATGAAACATTCCCTGACTTAAGGTGCTTACACTGTACTGATTCATGTGTGTGCCTGTGTGGGAGTCTTCTCTTCCTTCCACTCAGTATATGGTGCTAGAATGTCTGTGGAAGGGAGGGGAGAATGAGTTTCTCGTTTACACTCCATTGCCACCCTGTTTAGAAGTGGTAGGAGGCATCGCAAGGAGCATCTAAAATAACCACCGAGTCACCGCTGCTTCTAGACCCACAATTAATTTCTTTTGGTCAGTTGCACAAGCTGGATCATCTTTCCTATGAGACCATCAACTTTAATTAGATTTCCAAAATGGGATATTTTCTAGGGCTATTATTTATTTATTAAAATTTTACAAAAACAGTAAAGGTCAAATTCTTTCACTATAAACAATTCACATTTGTTTCATTATTTAGAATACAGTAAAAGGGAATGGGAAAAAGAAAGATTCCATTCCAGCACCAATACATTATTAACTGAAGACTGCATATATAATCATAGTTCCATGAAGTATCTAAATTATAAAGAGAGAAACTGAAGAACTGAGAAATTAGTACAGATCTTAAATAAATATTTTACATCACACTCAAATGAAGATGATAGTGGGGAAATTCCTATTCCAAATGCACTTTTCATGGAATATCAGGGTGGGTTTAGCAGAGAACAAAGTTTCTATGAAGGAATTCATAACTAAACTTCAGAAATTCAGCAGCAGTAAATCACTGGAACTGGATGAGTAATGCTGGATGAAGTCTAGAGGAAATATAGTGTGAAATAGCTGAGATATTGACAAGGATATAGCATAAAAGCAATAACTATCTCATGATGGGAAGTTGAGAGGGAGAGAGAAAAAAAAGACAGAAAGAGTAAAAGTCTTTCTTTACTCCAGAGATTCTGCTGGGCTGAAACTGAATTTGGGATGAAATGATCAAATGAATATATTAAACACAGCTATATAAATACATAATTTTGAAAGTTAATTATTGGAGTAATGGAGAGATGTTGGCATGTTATGATGCAGAGGAGCTCAGATCCTTCACAGAAACCTGGTTAAAGGACAGTAAATGAACCAGAAAGAACAACGATAAAAAACCAAAAAAAATGATAAAAAAAAATGATAAAAAGTTATAAGCTCCTTCATCCACTGGAAAAGAGTACAGAAAGACTGTCAAAATTATAAAGAAGCTCTGCCTGGAAAAAGCTGGCATATGTGGAAGGCAAAGCACATGAATAACACAGACCCAGATCAGGAAACAAGACAATCCCAGAGGTCAGCACAACACCCAAGAAGCTGAATCATAGCAGAATATGGGGTGAAAGTAACAGCCAGACAACATTCAGCCAGAGTCATAGCAGTAACTGCATGGGGAGAAAGGTGTAGGGTAGGACCTGAAAGCAAGACACCTTCTGTCTTGCAGGAAGCATGCCACTGACACAAAGGACAAAATCCGGTTGCAGTCAGGCTCACAACAAGGCTTAGAAACAACTTATGTTGGAATTATGCAAGGGGAAGGAAAAAAAGGGGTGGGGGTGCAAGACTAAAACTTAAGTTGACCCACATGAATCCTGAGCCATAACCAAAGAGTTATACTAGAAGGAAATCAATAACCATAGCCACAGCATCAAAGACTGAACAGGACCTACCTATACCATCCAAGAATAAAGGATTTAGTGGTGGAAGAGGAGGGTCAAATCCAAACACAAAGCCTCAATATAGAAACCAAGACTTATATTTACTCTATAAGCATATAAATAAAATGCAGGATAATCCAAAAAGTAGACGCAAAAGAAAAAAGTAACTCCCTATCAAATTGTATGAGATCCTTAGAAAAAAGAATATCCTGTCCACATGGTCAATAAAAGTATCTGGAATAAATGAAGCAAGTCATGTAAAATGTAGATTTAAAGAAAAATAACAACTGGGAAGAAAATATAAGGCAAGAAAAACTTAATACCTTAGAAGAGATAGTTGTAAGCCCTCTCTAAAACTTGGAATTCCTGAAAATTAGAAGAGAGAGAGAGAGAGAGAGAGAGAGAGAGAGAGAGAGAGAGAGAGAGAGAGAGAGAGAGAGAGAGAAGAGAGGAAGGAAGGAAGGAAGGAAGGAAGGAAGGAAGGAAGGAAGGAAGGAAGGAAGGAAGGAAGGAAGGAAGGAAGGAAGGAAGGAAGGAAGGAAGGAAAAGGAAGAAAGAAAGAAAGCAAGCAAATAAACAGATTAAAATTTAAAATGGATACTATCTAATATAATTGAGCTAGAAAATAAGTAAAAAAGAAGTAATTTAAGAATTATTAGATTATTTGAAAATCATGCCCCACCCCAAGTCTGGATGCCATATTTCAAGAAATCATTAAAAATACTGTCCATATCCACTAAAATGAGATGCAAGAATAAAAATTTAATGAATCTACATATCAAAACAACCAAACAAACAAAACCAAATGGATACTTCCAGCATAGACAAAATCCAGTGCTTTGAGGTAAAAGAAAAAATATTACCTCAAAAAGGAAAAGTTCAGCTCCTAAGTAGTCTGAATTTCAGTCACTTCAAACTTGGCTACTTCCATTGTAAAGGAAAGGAATGGTTGGATGCAGTATTAAAAAAACCAAAGATAAAGACTTGCAACCAAAAATAACCTATACACAAAAACTGCATATGTTCCTATAAGAAAAAAAGGGGAGGATAGACTATTTCCATGATGTAAAGGACCAAACTGAGTAGAATTTTTTTAAACAAAATCTGATGAGTCAAGAAATATAGAAAAGTAAATATATTTAGTCAATTCAAAGTGTCTCTATGATGAACTCTTGAAATTCTAATACAGTAGGGGGAAAAAAAACAAGCATCCTCATAAAATTTTAATGTATTCAAGAATAAAAGAGAGAATTAAGGCAGAATGAAGACTTTGTTCCTTTTGGATGGTCTCAGGAGAAGAAAGAAATGAGAGGGATGGGGGACATAGTAAAGATAAAAGGATGAGCAGGAGAAAATTTGCTATTTCCTATATGTTTCTTTCCTTTGGACTTTCTCCAAAGTCATTTTATTTTGGCCTTTCATATATCACAGGTAACCTACATCCTCCTCCATACACTTTCCAGTTTCCCTCTATTTGTTGTCTTTCCTCATTAATATGAGATATTGAGGGTAGAGATATTTGTATTCTAACTGTTCAATGTGGAGCTTTCCGTAAAAAAAACTTAATTAGTGGTCTATAACTATATCTATCTATCTATCTATCTATCTATCTATCTATCTATCTATCTATCTATCTATCTATATGCATATATATTAATCTATATAGCTTTCTATGTACTACCTGGCATAACATTTTAATATTTAATGGAAAAATTAACCAAATTACAGGAAGAAATAAACATCAAACTTTAATTGTAGAGGTTCTTAATGTTCCCTTTGCAGATCTAGGTGAAATTTTTTAAAAAGAGAGATAAATAAAAGAAGAAGTTAAAAGACTTAAATGGAACTTTAGATAAGGTAGACATGTTCAGCATCTGGCACTTTATGAATACCAATGGAAAGTTATATATTTCTCAACTTACCATGGCATTTTTCCAGAAACTAACCATATATTAGGACATTTAAAAACTTTATAAAGGCAGACATCAAGCAATACCAAACATGTTCTGATCTGACTACATTGGAATAAAAGGCATATAAAGAATATTTGAGGGAAGGATTGAAAAGTAATTGGTTTTTAAATAATTTAATGAAATAATTGGTGGATCATAGAACACAACATACAAACAATAGAATACATCATCATAGAAAATGTCTATGTTGAAGAAGGTAAAAAACATTGATTGCTGCTAAATCTCTGCTTAATGGAGAAAAATTATACCTCTCAAGATGGTTGTTAAAAAGGAGAAAAAAAACCAGAGATGAAATAATTGTCATTGCAAATAAAAATTGAAAAGAAACATGTTAAAAAACCCAAAGAAGAAATTCGCAAAGCAAAAGAAAATATAAACATAGTAGAAAGCAAAAGAAATAATCAGACTTAAAGCATTTACTAAATGCCAGGACCTATGGTAAGTTCTGGAGATTTAAAGAAAGCAAAAACAGTCCCTGTGCTCAGGGAATTTACAGTCTGGTTGGGGATACAAAATATTTGTTTCACAGTAAAAATGAGAAATACACCGACTAAACTGGCGATAATACCAGGTAGAAGGGCCCAAGATTAAGGAGGACTAGTGAAGGCTTCTTGCAGAAGATGGGATTTTAGCTAAGATTTGAAAAAGAGCAATTGGGGTAAGTAGAGGATTGATTGAAATGGTGAGAAATTTGAGTCAGGGAGACCAATCAGTAGGTTATTGCAGTAGTCCAGACATGATGTGATAAGAAACTTTATACATATCATAGCATTATCAGAAGACAGAAAAAGGCCTATCTGAGTGATATTATGAAGGTAGAAGACACAGAACTATACAACTTATTGGATATGAAAGATGAAAGAGATTGAGGAGTCAAAGATGATAGCTAGGTTGTGAGCCTTGGTGGCTGAAAGGATGGTGATACCTTCAATAGAATGGAAGGTGTGTGTGTATTGGGGTGGGGGGTGGAAGATGATATGTTCAGATTTGTAAATATTGAGTTTAAGATGTCCATTTGTCATTCATTTTAAGATATCTAATAGGCCATTGGAGATTTAAGAAAAGATGTCAGTGTATGGGCTAGGTCAGGGCAAATTGATCTGATAATCATCTACTTAGAGACGACAAATGAATCCATGAGAAATGATGAGAACATCAAAATAAAGAGTTTTGAGAGATAAGAAGGAAAATGTACAGAGATAGGAAAAGAGGGCTGAAGACAGAGCCCCTAGGGGAACTGCATGGCTAGCAGGCAGATCAAAATGAATGTCCTACAATGAAAATAGAAAAGGATCAGGAAGAATGTAGAAAGAGAATCAAAAGAAAATACCATCATGGAAACTTAGTAGAGAGTTTCAAGGAGAAGTAGATGACTGACAGTGTCAAAGGCTATTGACAGGCCAAGAAGTATGAGGACTGAGAATAGGTCATTTGATTTGGCAATTAAAAGAATATTTATATTTTTGGAGAAAAAAATTCCTGTTGAGTGAGGATGTCAGAAGTCATATAGCAGTGAGTTGAGAAGAACGTGAGTGGGAAGACTATATGTTCAAAAATTAGGCTTATGGAAGAGGGAAGAAAAAAGGTTACAGGTCTGCGTGGATGAAGAGAATAAAAATGTTCCCCAGCCCTTTCTGAAGACTCAGACAATAAGCACGATGGGAGCATATGCTTTTTACATTTTACATTGGTCATTTTGGTGATGGTACAGATATGACCAGCTATGGAAACATCACCTGTGATAGTCTGACTATAATATTAAAATGTCTTTAACCAAAAAGTCCCCAGATGTAAGTATGGATTATTCTCAAAGTTTTATATAGATGGGAAAGGAAGCACATAGTTTAGTAATCAATATAATCTGAGTCAACATTTTTGTGGTTGCTATCATTAGAATATCGTCTGAAGGTTTTTATTTTTTCTTACGCCTTTCATATCTTGCCTTCCTTTATGCCCCTTGCAATTCAATTTTTCGCAAGTTCTTAGCTGTTTCAGCTCATTCATCAATTATATTTAGATACACTTCATCTAGTACAATAACTTGTCCACTTTTGTTCTCTTTAGTACCATTTTTGATTTCATTGATAAGCACATCCAGGCCTGTGATCTTAATCCAAGAATGATGGCTCTAATATTCAAAGTGGTGAAAAGAATTTTTATAAAGTAATTGTGTATCATTTCCCATCCTCCTGTAATGGTAATTTAAATTGGAAGATCTTTCCCATTCATTATTAGGCACATGTGACTTGCTTAAATCTCAGGGAAGTTTAAGTCACATGTGCTAGGAGGAGTTTGCTGAAAGGGTAGTATCAGTAAGCACCCCAACATACACGAAGGGCCTGCTATCACAGGTTCTTAGATCTGCATTCATAAAAGGAAAGCACCTTTCAAGTGGTTAACAATCACTTTAATCAGGCACATAATCAAGCCCTAATTCAGGGGAGTCAGCACCCTGAACTTCAAAGAAAATACAGAGAAATTAAAAGTCAATACATGTGGCTTCCTTTGTCTGAATTCAACAGGTAGTTCCAACTCTCTGATCCTAGTTACCAGAGAGGGAAGCACAGTCATCTGAATTTTCAAAGCCAGGGAACTCCTTTAGTGGCTTGCCAGAGTCCTCATTCTGTCAAACAAACACTTCCAGTTAGTAAGCCCCAAAGTAATTAAAGATTAACAGACATGGCTTCCTTTGCCTGAATTCAATTGACAAGTCAACTATATGACCATAGTTAAGACAGAGAGAAGCACTGATATCTGGGTTTTCAAAGCCAGGGGCTCCTTAAAGCAGATTCTCAGAGTCCTTCTCCGGCACTCAAACCTTCTTACAAAAACTAAGCCCCAAAGTAAAACCTCACTCTCAGAGTATTTATACAAGTTTTAGAGTCAGAGGGCATAACCCTCTGACCCAGGGCCTCAATAGAAAAAACAAAAGGTACTTGGGACCCTACTACAAAACAACTCCCCTAACCAAGCTTCCCACAATGGATAGGTCCATCAAAGGGTGGGAAAGATCTTCTTTAATTATATTATTCAGAGGTACTTTTAGTAAAACAAAAACAGCAAAAGATCCTAATTGGTTGCCATCATACTCCACCCTTCCAGGATCCTTGTTCTTATAATCTAAATGGCCACGGATCCTGGAACAAACAGAGGTATTATACTTTGTGATCCCAAATCCAGGTGATTTAAGCAAGTCACATAGGCAACTTGTATCTGAACAAGTATTATTATTTCTTTAGTAAATACAACATAGTTCCCACAAAATAAACACATCATGAAGTTGGCATTTGCAGAAAATATAATATAACAAATAATTACCAGGATGGTCATATAACTTTAAACAAACACAAAAGTATATGCATAACATAACATCATTCTTTGAGGAAAGAGCAACTATTTCCTCCTACCTCAATCCCAAACAGAAATGTTCAAGCAAAGTCCTCCAGGCTGTGTGTGCTTCCCATCCTGCACTCTCAGGTGTAGGCTCTAATAAGCCAAGTCAGTCTTAACAATGTTCCAGTCCCTGCTTACAAGTCCTGAGGGGCAGCTGGGCAAGAAAGGCATCAGGGTGGAGTCCTTGGGTGTTGACAGCCAGGATGGAGTGCTGTTGGCAAAGTTCAGGATAGAACTTCAGGGAAACTGTTCTTTGAAATTGTGCTCGTTATCATCCAGAATGGCTCTCTAGCTCCCCCCCCCCATTTTGCTGTCTCCTTTAAATAAACCAAAGAACTACAGAATGTGAGGGATATATAAAATAGATGTCCCCTAGGCTAACAGTCTTTAAGACAATAAGACTGGCCTAATGACTAGGATTGAAGATGAGTAGAATGTCACATAGACTTGAGTTTCTGTCTATAAATACCCTGACCTTCAGATCAATAAACAGAGTTGCCCTATCTTCTCCTGCCTGCCCATGTCTTTCTTTTTCACCGCTGTCACTGGCCTCATGGCAACGCCAGCTGTTGGCCACACTTGAGATTACAGGGTATTTCTCTCCACCCAACATAGGCAACTCCACCCCCCTGGGCTCCAAATTGTCCCAGGAGAACGCTGCAACAAAGCACACTCAGTGCCTTGCTATGCAGTCCCTATCTTGTCCTTGAGCTTGGTTGAACTCCAAGCTCTGGGGTTCCTCCTCCCCCAGAAGGAGCCAGCTGCTCCCAGCTCCTACCTGAGTCTTTGCATAGGCAGCTCTCCACTCCTGTTCCTCTCACCTCTCCAAGGTTGGCACACTGGCAGTTTCCTACTTCTGCTGGGTTAGTACGAAGGCAGTTTTCCACCTTCAGCTGGGATTCTAGGGCTTCATTTCAAGCTCTGCTCTAGTTTCTGAATGCAATATACTTTCAGGGACTTCACTGCTCCAGCACAGTCAGGAGCCAGGCTAATTCACTGGAGTCTAGGCTCTAGACATCCCCACTTCTCCAGGCTCCACATAACCATAGCAGCCACAACTGGGAAACAAGAGACAAGTATCCCAGTCCCCACACTTTCCTTTTAATTCATGCAGATCTCATCCTCATTGCCATACTGTATCAGTAAGCACCTCAACATACACAGTGGGCAGAAGTGGGAGTGAGACAGCAGTTAGAGCAGAGGGAAGGGAGGAAACAGGCAGGCAGACAGCTAGGCTCCTGAGTTTTTGTTTGTGGGAAGGCCCCAGTAGGGGACAGCGAGAAGGGGGAGGAGGGGTGGGGAAGACTTAGAAATGGCTTTGTCCCCTGCAGTGCTAATGTGTATTGACTTTTTGGTTACTATGACAGATTTGGCTTTCTGGTGTCTGAAGAAATGCTTTTCTTCTACCTTCTATATGGAGAGTCCGTTACACCCTGCAATTCAGAACTACTCCAGCATATTCATAGACACCATCGGTGCAGTGAATATTGCCTTGGCCATACATGTCCCCCCTCCCCTTTTTTTTCTGTTTTCCTTCCAGTATCTTACTTAAATGTTATAGCGAAAACTTAGATTAGATGTGTTTCTTGCAACATGTTCTTTGAACTGCTTTCATCCAGTACTGCTTCCTTTTGTTTTTTGAGGCATACTGCTCCAAACCTTCCATTGCTCTTATCTATGAGATATTATAAACAAGTTATTTCGCATAACTATCACATTTGTTTACCAAGCAAGTCAAGGATGTTCTGACAAAGGTTCTGTTAAGGTTCTGTTTCATTTGTTCTTCATGTTATGATAATTGAACTACTTTAGTCAAACTTCAAAATGTGATTTTAGCCTTAGTTTATCTCCTTTCAGTTAAATGCCATTTTTCAGCATATGACTGGTTTAAACAGAGCAGATTTGAAGGGTTCTTGTGTTATGCTATATATTTTTATTTTTGTATTTGTAATTTTTCTAGCTTTAGAAACTATAAAAGTTTTGCTCAACAAGGCAGTTTTCTGGGATCACACATATAGTTTTCAGAAATGAGCCCCATACCAGTCATTTTCTTTTGTTAAAATAAAATTAAGAACATCTTTATGATACTATTTTGAGGGTTAACATATATAACACTTTTTTTTTCCTCCAAGGAATTATTTGAGAAGGATGTATGTGAGTCTTCTATGAGTGAGTCATTGGTTTTTCTACTTATTCCTGCATGCTGTTTCATAACATATGTTTTGTCTCTTGCAATCTTCCTATCTTTTCACTGAAGTCATTGAATATCTATATCTATATATGTATATGTATATTTTGATTTTATTTGGAAGATTTCAGACGTTGTTGTACTATTTCTTTATCTCACCATCCCTTGTAAAAAAGGATGTACCAGGGATGCTATTATGATCCCAGAGACTTTTTTTTTCCAAAGAGTTATCAGAAACATTTCAATATGAAATGATGATAGCCCACATAATGATGTTTCTTTCTTCTAGACACACATTAAAAGCAACTTTTCTTTATTTTCTTTTCTAAGGAGAACCTGTCAGCCATCATTGTATAATAAAAGTCATGACAGAAAGAATTGTAAGAATTATAGATGGCTACTATTTAGAACTAGTAAACATTTAACAATGGTTAAACCTTATTGGTGATAGGACTCATTTAAATATGTTCTGAACTGAGTCTTGGAAGGTACTACTATGTCACAAATATGCAAAAGCCATGCTAGTGATCCTCCATAGTCACTGTTGTCTATTGTCTTCAATAAACATGTACTTATGGTTATTTTCTCAAGAATGAGGCTATGTTGTCTTCTAGATTCAATCATTTGGTTACCCTTGTCATAGGCCAGGACCCAAAATTAATTAGCAATGAATGAGACAATTACAGCCTTTGAGACAATGATAATCTATCACTTAGGTAGCAAATTGAGGACTATCAAGGCTACTTCCCTCTCTAATGTATGCCAAGCCAAGATCAGTGGGTTTCACCGTGCATGCTAGTCTAGCATGGACATTAACAGATTAACAAACTGAAGAGGAAATGGAAATAGGAGCCTCTTACAAAAGTGAAAGATAACGTTTTCATTATGTTTTAACCTTTTCTCCATATGATGCATACAGATTTAATCTCATCCAGAACCAGCTTCTACTTTTTCTCCCAATATTCCCCTGCTCTTGGATCCCTACCTCAATATGGGACCAATCTTATTACCACACTTGTACATTAACCTGAAAGTTACTATCATGCATTTTGGGATTGGCCTCCTTGACTCTTAACATCTAACTTCCATTTAACTATTATTGTTTGCTAATAGTTTTCTGTATTAACTAAAAGTCATCCTGGACTCCTTCCTATCTCTAAACCCACCCCCCCGCCACTCCCCGCAATATTCAATCTGTTATCAAGGTGTCAATTTTACCTTTGTAACTTCTCTCAAATATGACCCCTTCTCTCCTTTGACACTGCCACCATTCTGTCACAAACCCTTAACACCTTACAACTGGATTATTTCAATAGCAGCCTGCTAGAAGGTCTGCCTGCCTCAAGAATCTTCCTAATCCAATCCATTCTCCATTCAGCCACCAAAGTGATTTTCCTTAAACCCAGATCCAATTGTGTCATCCCTTCCACTCCTCCCCCACTCCCATCCCCACATCATTCTATAAACTCCAGTGTCTTCCTACTACCTCCACAATCAGATACAAATGCCCTTTTTGTCATTGAAAGTCCTGTTGGATATTGCACAAACAAAACATTTCATCTCTCAGCTTCAAAAATATTCTCGGGCTTTCCCTATGCCTGGAATGTTCTCTTTGCTCTGCCTTGACTATTGACATTCCTGGCTTCCTTTCATCTTCTCTAATTCCTCTTAATTCTAGTGCTTTCCCACCATTAATTATTTCCTGTCCATCCTGTATATAAGTTCTTGGCATATATTTGTTGGCATGTTGTCTTCCCTATTATATGGTAAGCTCCTTGAGGATAGGACTGCCTTTTGCCTCTTTTTTGTATCCTTAGCATTAGTGCAGAGTCTAATAGTAGGCTCTTAATTAATGTTTAATGATTATTAACATTCCTTTCCAAGGCCCCTTTGTACATACTTACATTTTAGCTTCCTTTTTTGTATTATCTTCTCCTATTAGATTGTAAACTTCTTGAAAGCAGGGAGTAGTTACTTTTCATATTTGTATCCCTAGCACTTCTCACAGTACCTGGTACATGATAGGCACTTAATAAATGTGTATTAAATGACTAGCTGCCAAACACGGTTTGGGTGGAGGGCAGAATTGTCTATGAAGCATCCTTTAATAATAATATAATAATAAAAATAGTAATCCAGGTTATTCATCTTTGAATTCCTGTAGTGGTATGGTTTATTGGAAAGAGAAAAGAATGTAGAGCTGAAGATATGGATTCAGATGTTGGCTCTGATGCATACTAGATGTGACAACTGTGAAAGGCAAGTCAGTTTTGTGGAGAGAGTGTTGGATTTGAAGGCATGAAGACCTGAGTTCAAATTTTGCCTCTATCCTTCCTAGATAAGTGAAACTGGGACCTTTGACAATGATCAAATCTTCTGTAAAATAGGAAAGGAAGGGATGAACTGGAAGACTTCTAGTCTCTTCTAATTTTAAAGGTATGATACTCTGAGGTCACAGAATTATAAAAGACATGAGACGTACACAGTCCAAAAAAATGATCTAAAGGAATCTCCAGTGTAATATGCTCAACAAATGGTCACTCAGGCTTTAGTGGAAGACCTCTAAAGAAACAGAACCTGAGACCTTCCAAATGGAGATAATGATATTTGATCTGCTTACCTAACAGGATGTATGCCAGGGCCAAAGACTTGTAATCCTTCAAGAGCTAAATACATGAGTAGTTGTAATACTGTTACCAAGTCCTACCCCTCCTACTTACCTTAGTTCATAAATCTAGTGTATGAGTGTCCTAGCACTTCTAATTCAATGAATCATATTTTTGAGCAGGCTTGCTAGGGTTTGAGAAATAGTGCCTGACTATAGAGGGTGTTTTATTTTTCCTTGGTGCAGAAATAATTATCCTGTCTAAAAATTGAACCTGTGACCTTGGCCTCATTAGCACCATTCTCAACAATGCAGGCTGATGAACTGCAATGATGATAATCAATTCCATCTGTTGTGATGGGAAGGGTAGAGGAGAGAACCCCACAGCCTCTGGGGGTGATGGAGAAACCTCTGGGAGGAATTTATTAGAAATGGAGATAAAACAGTGTTTGATACTCACATTGCAATGTATTCTGAAATCCTCACGTTCCAAGAGTGGGGGAGCATCATAATGTACACTAGTGGTTATGATCTACCCCATGTTTAGATGTGATCTGAAAGCAAATGGTTTTAGCTTGATGGCATTCTAACTGTAGTATAATCAAAGATTATATACCAGCTCTCACGAGCAAAGTAGTCATAGCAATTGAGGGTGACCAGGAGGCTCTTTTAAAAAAAAACAAAAATATATTAAAGATTTATTTTAAATGGTCAGTAAATTACCATTTAAGTTTAAATATTTTCTGTAAATTAGCCAGTAGTTAATTCAGATCTTACTCAGCCTGCCCGCACAAAGCAGAGTAAAATGAAGGAGTGCTCATTTATGTTCTCACTTTTTCTTGTGTTAAGTCCTTCCTGTAATGAGTAAGTGGATGAAAAAAGGCAGAAACATGAGAGAGTTGTTATCCTAAAAGTAAAGTCAAGTCAACCTCTTTATGTGTGGATACATACATACATGTTTCCTAGGAAATGCTCCAAGTGTCAAACTCTCTATTTGAGAGATGAAGAGACAAATTCAGAGAGGGAAAGTGACATTATTAAGGTTGCACAAATAAGAAACATCTGAATCATGATACAAGTTCAAGTGTTCTTTTCCCTCTACCACACTGTCATTCGTGAGATAGAAAGGGGTGAGGAAAAGGATGAGAAGAACAGAGGAAGGGATATAGAGAGGTTGAGAGAGTCTGAGAGAGACAAGGAGAAATAAGCAGTGAGACAGATCAATTGCACTATTCTTTAAGTGATATATTAGGCTAACACTTAAAAGTCCTTAAAAGGCTTGCTTTCCCATTGCTTGAACTATATATACTGTAGCCATTAAGGCAGAAGCCCCACATCAATACCAATCTGATAGACAAAACAGAAAATGGATTAGAGAAAGCTAGCACACCCTCTGCGAGACCCAAAGGTTCCAAGCTTGAGCTGGATGTTAAAGTCTACACTGACTGTTGTCTTCCATATCTGCAGAGCTCCCCCTCCTTTCTCTTAATTTATAGAATGTTCTTCCAAATTCAGCTCAAAAACTACCTTCTGCAGAAGCCTTTCTTGTTATGTACTTCTCTAAATGTACACACATAAACACACACACACACATACACACACACACACACTCAACTTTTAATGCCTTCCTTTGGTGAAAGATTGCTTTCCACCAACTTGGCAGTGAGGTGCCATAGTAGATAGAACACTGGAAAGGAGTCAGAAAGATCTGAGTTCATATAAATGACACTTGCTAGATGTGTGACCCCTGGGCAAATCATTCAACCTTTATCTACCTCAGTTTTCTTATCTGTAAAAGGGATCTACCTCCCAAGGTTGTTTTAAGGATAAAATAGTTACCTTTGTAAAGCACTTTGCAAATCTTCAAGTGCTATCTATATAAATGCTACCTCTTATTTTCATCTTATATATACACATTTGTTTGGATGTTGTCTTTCCCATTCTTCTGGTGGTGCAGACAATACAGACAGGCCCAGAGTCAGGAAAACCTGAGTTCAAATTTGACTTCAGATGATTATTAGTTGTTGGAGTCTGAGCACGTCATAACTTCTGTATGCCTCAGTTTCCTCATCTCTAAAATGCTGATAATAAGAGCCTAGCTTGTAGAGTTGTTGTAAGGATCAGATAAGATTTATAATTGTAAAGCACTATCAGATCCTGATACATAGTAAGTGCTATATAAGTGTTGGCTATTATTGTAATTATTTTTATTTAATTAGCTCTTTGAGTTCAGCTACCGTATTTTATTTTATTTTGCTGTATTCTTAGTTAGGTAGTACAGTGGATAGAACTACCACTTCAAATCTTGCCTCAATCACTACCTAGCTATGTGACCCTGGGAAAATAACCCCTAACTGCTTCAGTTCCACAAATGTAAAATGTGGACATACTGAAGAAGAAAATGACAAACCACTCCCATATCTTTGCCAAGAAAACCTCCTGGACAAAGTCCATGGGGTCAGGAAGTCACATGCAATTGATCAACAAATGCTTTGTGAAGTGCCGGGAGCACTTAGTAAGTATTGGTCAATTTACTGTTATTTGGCAATGAGACTGGGACTTCCTCTAAGATGCCAATTTCAGCTCTGTACTAATTTCCTTAATATCACATAGGAGACATACTTTAAGAGGACAAGAGTCCCTGAGTACCATCAATTTATTAGAATCAAAGCTCTGCCCTTTGTTGGAATGGATACATAAAATTCCTGACCCCTCCTTGCATTTATATAATACTTTGCCATTTATAAAGTACTTTATATACATTATCTCATTTAGTTCGCACAATGACTTGTGGTTGCGTCTAGTCTGAGAGCAGTCTGGCTGTTTCTGTCTGTAAAATAAATTAAGGAACCCCTCTCCCTTCCCCTGAACCCTCCCAAAATGGGACAGAGAGTATGGGATCTAGGCAATAGAGAAGGAGTTATCTGGGGATTTGGAGCAAGATGAACTGAAACAGGTCTCATTAGATAACTAGAGTTCAATTTATGTTCTTGTGTTTTGTGAACTGATGTCTAGCCTGCTTGTGTCTGTTAAGTAAATTAAATCTCAGCACCCCACTCTCCACCCTCCTACACCAGGGACAACAAGGAGTCTAGCAATCAGGGAAGTAGACAGAGAAATCTCAAGATCAGTGGCAAGGTGAAATGATGTGGGTAGATCATCTAATACTGGCATCTCACGTTCCTTCAGCCCACAAACGAGCATGTGACCACGGCTATTAGAACCAAGGGTTATAGAAGAGAACTCCCAAGAAGACAGAGGATTACTGATCATGTTTCAGGCAAATATTAGGCCAAGGAAAATTCTGCAGCTTTATGCATGACATATAGTATTTATGAAACTTCCAGCAAAAAGTAACCCTTTGTAAAACCAAAGTGCAGAGTGATTTCTGGCCTAGAAAATAGAAAGTGAAAGACAGGAGGAGAAAGTAAAAACTCTTCAGGGTTTTTATTGATTTGGGGATTTGGATCTGTTTTTTCCTATAGGATACCCCCCTACAAAGAAACTTCCTCTGCCTGTGTAGAAAGGCATGTTTTCTGTCACTTAGAGTGGTACTTAAGATTCAATTACCTGTCTAGGGTCACATAGTTAGTATATGTGAGAGGTGGGGCTTTCCATTTCTCATGATTCCAACGTCAATTCTTTATCCTACTGGGTCCCCCTGCTTCTCTTTCTCTCTAGGTTATTAGGAATCAAGCAATATTTATTCATTTAAAGGGCCTAGTATGTGTCGGGTAGTAATTTTTGCTCCAAGAATATGAAGGTTAAAAAATAAAACAAAAAATAAAAAATAAAACTCCTTTGCTCAAGGAGTGTTTATTTAGTCAGAAAGCATGTAATAGTATTAATAGTACTATTACTAATGATGATAATAGCATGTAGTAGCATTTATACAGTCACCTCAAAGTCACTTATTTTAATAACCATAACTAATTTTATTTCATTCCATACTTAAAATATATAAAAAAACACATTTCTGTAACATAGTAAAAGAAGGTTATTTTCCATGAAAATGCAAATCTATTATGTACAATTTGATATTCCTTTTAAGCATATAAGTTATGTAACTTTATTTTTCCCACTTTTTTCTTCCCACCCCCATGCTGTCACCCTAGAGATGGCTACCATTAGACACAGATATAGATAGACAGACAGACACATATATACACATTTATATGTGTGTGTAAAACTCTACATATACTTCTATTCATTAGTTCTTTCTCTGAATACATATAGCATCTTCCTTTATATGTGCTTTGTAGTAAATTGGGGTTTTTCTAAAAGAATTGCTCAGTCACACAACTAGTAAATGCCTGGGGTAGGATTTAACTCAGCTCTCTTTGCTTTTAAGGCCTCCGCACTATTCACTGTACCATTTGTTATATCTTTCAACAATATGATGTGACAGCTCCAGATGCTGGAACCATTCTAGGCTACATAAAAAAGAAAAAGAAAAACATCGTAATGTCTAAAATGAAGGAAGTAAGAATTGTGCTATAATTTTCTTTGGTTAAGTCATATCTGAGGTAAAATAGTCAATTCAGGGCATCATGTTCTATTATAGACATAGACAAGCTGCCAAGAATCCACTCAGGGGCTATCCGAACAGTTAAATAAGTGGATATCCTTGTATTCTCTGAGGGACTGGGGATGTTTCATCTAAATAACAGACTTAAGACCACCTAAGGGTGGTGTTAATGTATTTTAAGAATTGTCACATGTAAGAGGAATATGACTTGCTCTGCTTGTCTCTAAAGAATAAACCTCGGAGTAATAGGTAGAAATTTCAGAGACTTGGAGTCTGAAAACAAAGAAAAAAGAAAATAAACTTCTTGGCAATTTGAGTTATACAAAAGTGAAAGGGACTTTTTAGGGAGTCGTCATTTTTTTCTCACTGGAGATTCTTTAGTTAAGACACAATGATCAGTTGTTGAGAATATTCTAGCAGGGGTGCTTGATCAAACACAAGCTCAATTCAATGACCTTCACCATCTCTTCAGACACTCAGGTGGCATCGTGGGTAATGAATTCAAGGATACCTGAATTCGAATCTTGCCTCAGATTCTAACTAGATCTTTGACCCTAGACAAGTCACTTAACCTCTCTCAATTTCCTAATCTGTAAAGTAGAGAGTTTAGCACCTACAGGACAGTAGTGTTACAAGGAGCGAATGAGATAACACATGTAAATTGTTTTTCAAATTTTAAAGCACTATATAAATATATTTTTCTTCTTCTTCCTTCCTCCTCTTCCTCTTCTTCTTCCTTCTCCCTAGGTACTATGATTCTATGAAGATGGTAAGGCAGACACTGTTGTTACACCAGTTTTCTAACTGATGAAGCTGAAGCTTGGGTTGAATTTTCTTAGAGTTAGTCAGATGGATAATTTCAGGGCCAGGTCTTTTAACTTAAACTCCAGGGCTCTTCCTCTGAAACTATAGGGAAATCAGGAAGTCTTTGCAAAAAGGGACAAATTTCAATACCTTAATGCCATTGTTCTGAAAAGCTAGGACAATGTTGTAGTAATAAGCTTGGTCCCCACTTTTGATCATCATGAAGCAAGCAAAGCAACAACCAGATTTGATGGACAGCTATTAGAGATGTAAATATGAATAATTAATTATGTCCATTCTGCCTATATGGAGAACAGATATTCACAATCAAGCTACCACCATATAGCTGCCCCCATAATAAAAAATGAATAAATGTAAACAGAAAGAGTAGCTAGGTGGTGCAGTGGATAGAGTGATAGCTCTGGAGTCAAGAGGACCTGAGTTCAAATCTGCTTCAGATACTTACTAGTCATATGACCCAGGCAAATCACTTAACCCCATTTGCTTCAGTTTCCTCATCTATAAAATGAGCTAGAGAAGGAAATGGCAAACCACTCAAGTGTCTTTGCCAAGAAAACCCCGAATGGGGTCATAAAGAGTCATACATAACTAACTGACAAGATAACAATAATGAGAAGGGAGCAAAGGCGTACAACTTGCATATAATTTATTCTAGTTCTGCACAGCCTTAAGCGTGTATAAGGATAAGATACAAGCATCCTCACCACTCCATCATGGAAAGCATCACACAGTTGTAACCCAGGTACATTTACTGTGATTAGTTTTAATAAATAACTTACAGAACCATGGAATGAATATTTTTCTTGGTCTCTACCATTATTAGGGAATGGACTGGGTTGGGAATATTTGAATCTATATTCAGCTATTTTCTACTTATATGTCTATGAAAGGACCAATATCAGCTAGGGTTACCCCACTTTTTTCTCATCCCTAAAAGGGAATAATTTTTCTTTAAAAGGGGACAAAGTTTTTCCTATGATCTTATTAGCTCCTACCTCCCTTGATGCACCTTTCTGATCACCAAAGACATTAAAAACTCTCAATAATATGAAGCTTGTGCCCCTGTCATGGTGAATTTCTGAAGACCATCTGGTTACCACACCATGTCTTAACAAATAGACTGGTTTCCATATGGAGAAAAGGGGAGTCTGAATCTATAGAAGCTAGTGTCCACATGTCCTTGTTGCACATCGTTGTCATGCTAGAATAAGTAATTTTTTGCTAATTGATGATGCCCAAATCAGTGATTTGTGATGTTTCATTTCTTTCCAAAATCAAACCTATCAAGATGTCAGCATCTGACACACACACCCCTTCCTGATAATGAATTTGAGAATTTTCATCAGTCTAGGCCTCAGTTTTCTTAACTGTGATGTGAGTATGACTATCTGATCTCTAAGATCCTTTCTTGCTCTAAGTCCTAAGAAATCTTGTAAACAAAGAGAATGAAAAATAATCCTTATAACCACCAACATCTGAATTAGAAATCATTGAGTTTATACTCTTGTGACATCCTAAGAAGGTATCTTGGTATCATATAAGGAAGAACAATGGGCCAGCAGAGGACACTTGTATCTACCTACTTATGTTTTAAGTTTCAGATCAGATGCCAATTCATTTTTTCTCCCAAGCTGCAATTCTAGATTATGTTTCTTTCTTTACTACTCAAATACTTTTCCTATACATTATTCTGTTGTATTTTTTATTCTGATTAGTTATGTTTTTCTACCTCTTACCCCCCAAGATGGGTCCCTTTGCAAATTACTTTGATTCATACGAGAAGTGATGTAATACAATTGAAAATACGTTAGATTTGGAGTTAATAGGTGAGGACTTTGTTTCATATCCCAGTTCTGCCATTTACTCCCTATGTAGCTATTTTTAAGTTTCTTAACTTCTCTGGCCTCAGTATCCTCATCTATAGAATAAAGGGGAATATAAGCTAGATTTTCTCGGGAGCTCCTTCCAGCTCCACATCTATCATTCTATGATCATATGATGGATCTTAATTCTGTATCTCCCTCGGTGACAAGGGCATTGCTCTTCCTGAACATAGTAGTCACTCAATAAATGTATATCAAGTTGAATAAAGTTGCATTGTGTAAAGATGGAACAAGAAGCAATCAATCACTCAATAACAAGTCAGGATCTCTGCTAGACTCTGGGGGTGCAAGTGCAAAGAATGGGGAAAACATCCCTGCTTTGAAGGCATTTAAATTATAATGGGAAAACGACAAGCACATCTATAAATATCAATGTATAGCATAAATGTGATTCAGTATATCAAATAAATACAGAATTATTAAATATATGGCATTGTGGAAAGAGGGCACTATCAGTTGAGAAATCAAAAAAGGTTTTTTGCAGAACATGGTGTTTAAGCAGCATCTAAAAGGAAAAGAGGGGTTCTGAGAGCAGGTGGGGAGTTGGTTCATTCCAGGCTTTGGCGATAGCCAATGGAAAACACAGGCCAGGGATCAAGATTTATATATGTGAGGAGTAGAGAGAAGGTCATTGTAAAGGACAGGATAGGTAGTAATATTCATTGAGGTTAGAAAGATAGGTTGAGGTCCAGTTGTGTAGGGATCTCAAAGTTAAACAACAGAGTTTATATTTTATCCTACTGGTAATAGGAAGTCATTACAGTTGATTAAGAAGGGAAATCCCATGGTTAGATCTGCTGGAAGGTAAAATTACACTGGTAGCAGTGTATAGAGTAAACTATAAATAAGTAAGGACTTCAGGCAGGAAACTACTGTGATAATCAGGGAGAGAGAAGTCTAAGACTAAGACGATAGTTGTATCCGTGAAAAAAGGGGAGTCAGATGTGAGAGATTCGATGAATATAGAGGTGTCAAGATTTAACAACTAATTAGATATATGAAGCAAGAAGGAAAGAGAAGTTCAAGACAGTGCTGAGATTATGAAACTGGGACACCAGAAAGATAGTGGTATCTTTACTAGAAATAGCAAAGCTCGGAGAAGGAAAGAACTGGTAGAAAAGATAATGAATTCACTTTTGGACATGTTTGATCTAATTACATATACATTCCTATTTCTATCATATATGATCTATAATTATTATATCATCTGGATAGAGATGATGGTTAAAACCATATAAACTGATGATGTTTTCAAGGAATAGTTTTAATAAGGAAAAGAGAAGATTGAACAGATTAGAAATCTTAGGGAATACCTACCCTTATGTGGCCTGATAGGAATAATATGCCAGTAAAAGAGCTAGTCAGAAATGAAGGAAAAAGTCATGAAAACCCAGAGAGGAGAACATATCCAGGAGGGAAGAAGGTGAACTTCAATGTCAAAAGCAGCATGTAGGTCAAAAATGTGAGGATGCAGAAAATATCATAGTATTTTATAATTACTAGATAATTGGTAACTTTAAAATTGAATGAGGAGGACCAAAGGCAGATTGTAAAGGGTTAAAGTGGGAGTAAGAAAAATAGAGGTAGAGAGTGTAAATAGAAGTGTTGATCCAAGAACATGAATTAATTTTGGATCTTTATTGTTTTATCTTTGCAAATTTGTGCAAGTGACCTCATTTCCCTGGGCCTCAGTTTCCTAATCTATAATATGAGTAAATTGTACCATATGAAAACTAAGGTCTCTTCCAGCTCTAAATCCAACTCACGTGAACAGGAGGATGTTGTGAAAGCAGACAAAAGTGTGACACTGTGCTCTTATAAAGACCTCTTTTCTGGTTTGATTCAAGAATATTTTTAATTTTTAAAATGTTTATAAAGCTAGTATTTGAGACAATGCTACAGAAAATGTCCTTATAAAGCTTAGTTGGAAAACAATTATCATTTGTTTTCTGGAGATGATGCAAATATACTTCTGGGGTATTGCCAAACTATGAATTTTCTAATTCAAGGAGCGAAGTAATCCCCAGAACTGGTAATGAGACATCCAGATACCAGAAGTGCTTTAAGAAGTCGTCAAGGTTTATAGAACACTAGACTACTACATTTGTTTTGCTTCAATAATTTTTGTACCTAATTTATTACACTGATGAATCTTTTTATTTTTAACTAGTACCAATTAATTTGGAGATTCTTGCTTGGTAGGATATTTTGAGATCTAGTACTGCTAGCTCCCCTTCCTTCCCACTTAAAATAATAATAAATTCTCTTAAGATTCTTAACCTTTTGTTCCTTCAGATGAATATTTTACATGACTTGGGAATAATTATTGCATCATTTTTCTTTTCTTTTAAATTGGGGGGAGTTAAACTGAACAAAATATAAGTGCTTCTTAATTGAAAAATAAAATAGAAATTAAAAAATCCATCAAAAGAATGAAACCTCTGTCATTTCCACCCTTGAAAGGAAGGCCTATGCAAGCCTTCCTTGATTATGTACAAGTCAGGGGAAAGTAAATGTTGTTCTGTTAGAAGAGAGAACAGTAATCCTCCAGCAGGTTTTAGTGGGTGATCGAAACTCTAGGTTAAGTTTGTGCTATGTACAGATGCTTTGAATTTAGTGCAGGCTTCAGATTACCGGTGGAGGGCATAGCCTGGGAATGAGGGTCGTACAATCTTCTAACATGAAGGGAAATAATGCCTAGCATTCTATTTTGAATTATTTATTAAAGGAGACAGCATGGTTTAGAGGATAAAATATTGGGATCCGCTTTCTATTTCTAGACCCATGACTGACTCATTGTTTAACCTTGAACAGGTTTCACTAAAACCTCTTCAGTTTCTCCATCTATAAAATAAGGATAATACTCTTTAACGCACAGGCATGTTGTGAGGATTAATAAATAATGTATGTAAAGCTTTTCACATTCTCTGAATTTAGGCTCTAAATAAATGCCCAATATCATTATTGAAACAGAAGTGGAGCAGATTCAGATAGGGCAGAGATGGGCCTCAAAGACAGTTCTAATATTCAGTTCCTTATAAGTCAGTATACAACATTTACTGAGTTCTTTTAAAGGCACGTTTTTAGGTGGATAGCTGCTCTGTGTAGTTTTACGTGATTAATATCATAATTATCATCATTACCACTGTCATTATTATCAGTCCAGACCTGCAATTTTATCAGTTTAGGAAACTCTAAGGTAAGGAAATACCCATCAACATCAACATTTTACTGTGATTTATATTCTTAGAGTGTTACCTAGAACACTGGCTTGTGTTCTAGGCAACAAGTGACTTGTCCAGGGTCACATAGCCAGAATTTGTCAAAGATAAGCCATAAAGCTAGGTCTTTCTAACTAAAAGATAATCTTTAGCCACTAATCCAAGCATAATAATAGTATTGATGTTGCTATAATTATTTTGATTACTTTTCCTTCCCCCTAAAATCACACAGATGCCTGGTAGATCTTTAATCTGGCATGTTTTAGAATAGCTTCCACTACCTGACAAGAATACAACTGCCGGAGTATTCCTGCACAGATCAAATCTACTTCTTACATACATAAATCTTCAGAGGTAAACATGACGTAGAATCACCGATCTCAGCAAGAAAGGAACTCAGAGTCCTTCAACCGTAATGTGTACCTGAACTGGTCTCTCTTCTACAATATTCTTTATAAGTGTTCATTTAGCTATTGTTGAAGATCGCTATTAAAGATGGACCTATTTCCTCCAAAGCTGGCCAGTCCACTTTTGGATAGTTGGAGTTCCAAGGAGTATTCTCTTAAATCACCCTCTCTGTAATTTATACTTATTGCTATATTCTGGGTTCTGTGGCCAAAAATAAGATTAATTCCTCTTTCATGTAAGCATCCCTTTCATACTGGGAGATAACAATCAGTTCATTCTCCTCTCTAAACTAAATAGATTCCATGCTCAGTCAAATATAACTAATAAACTGTAACTAAAATACATAATTTACACTTGTTTAGGCATTCATCATTTTTGCTGTTCAGACCAGATATCCTATAGACATCTTATATTACTATGCCTAAAATTAATTTATTATCTTTTCCCTCTAAACCTTACTTTTTTCCAACTTCTATATTGCTACTATTGAGAATGCAACCATCCATTTATTCACCTAACCTTGCAACCTACATATCATTCTTGACTCTCTCTAACACCCACATCCAATGAGTTGCCAAGTTCTATTAAATCTCACTTTTTAATATCTCTCATGTATGCCTCCCTTCTCTCTTATGACACTGTTAACACTATGGTACAGATCATTGTCACCTCATCTATGAGATATTGCAGAAGACTACTAGCAAATTGCCATGCCTCAAGTTTCTCCATACTCCATTCCATCCTCCATTCAACTATTAATGTTATTTTCATAAACCACAGCTGTGCCAATGTCACCCCTCCCTTTAATAAACTCCGGTGGCTCCCTATTACATCTAGAATCAAACATAAAATCCCTCCTTTTGTTTGTAAAGGCTTTCATATCTTCCTCCAACTTTTCCAGTCTTCACATTATTTCTATCCACATAATCTACAAAAAAAAAAAATGACACTGAGTCCACTGTTGTTCCACTTACGAAATTCTCTATCTCCCAAATACGTTTTCACTAGTTGTCATCTATGCCTGGAATTCTCTCCCTCTTTCACTTTTAGCTTCTAGCTTCCCTGGCTTCCTTCTAGTCTCTATTAGTAGCTCATCTTCTGCAAGAATCAGTCCTCCTTAAAGCTCAGGCTCCCTGAGATAGCCTCCAACTTAATCTTTTTTTCTAGTTTATACTAGTTGTTTGCTTGTTGCCACATGCAATAGACTGTGAGATCCTTGAAGGCAGTAACTGATTTTTTCTTTTATTAATACTCTCTGGACTTTGTGCAGTTGTAGCATATCATAGGTATTTAATAAATACTTGATGGAGACTATTCTAGTGTTAAATAAAGCAAAAACTAGCCATTGATTATGGCACATTCCAATTTTTTTTAATTAGTGAAAGATACACATTTTTTGTGTTCTAATGATGTCAGATCAAAGGGAATTGTAAAGCAATTTATAAAAAGCTTTTGGTCTCTTAAAAGAAAAAAAAGTCAATGTTAAGTTGCTAAGTAAACATATGATTGCATGCCTACCTACCTCTCTTTTTGAAAAGGTTGTTCAATTTTTAAACTGTTAGAGGGAGGTAACTATGAAAGATATGAACATTAGAGAAGTCATTAGAACCTCCTAGGCATAAATGTGTCATCTGTTTGGGTCAGCAAGGGTGCTGTGTGCTGTGTATAGAGAGATATACGTGCTATTTTTTAGCCTTTTCCTCAAGCAGCTGGCACAAGCACCTGTCTCATGAAGATTAGATGTACTAATTGTCTGAAGTGTTATATTAAAATACATGTTCTTATTTGAAGGGATGATAAAAAAATCATCATTTAAGGGTTATCAAAGTAGAGATAATTAGTAAAAAAAAATAAGCTTCATGGTTCATGTTTTGACAACCTCAAAATTTTCATGACTATTAATATCTCTCTGCTTCCATTGGTTTACTTTACTGGTTGGGAACTATGGTAGCTTGATTCAAGGAGAAAACTAGACTTTCTATGCTGAGAAGTTTCTATACTTCAAATAGATCATATTCTGTGTCCCAGGCATGGATTTCTTAGTGATAATTTCCAAGGTGTGATCAGAATATAAAAGGAGGCTCTTTAATATTTTGGAGACAGAATAAAAATGATAATAGCATCTGACATTCATAGGGGATAATGCCCTAAGATTTTCAGAACATTTGATGCACATCATTTGGGCTCTACAGTAGCTTTGTTTGTTACCAGAAGTATTTTCTCACTGAGCCCTTTTTAGAGCTTCTCATCCAACTTTGTTTCCATCTGTCATTCATCTCTCACCTGTGGCTCCAAGAAGATGTACCGTGAACAGCAGACACACCCCAATAAAACTGTCTTGGCAGACAGGCTAAAACTGGTCTGAAAACCATGGGTGATTTAGGGAGATGTTTACCCAAACATGTGGTAGAATAGGCAGATAAGAACATTTTATTCTAATGGGCTATAAAGGGAGTTGAAGCAGGTGTTGTGTGATGCTAAGAGCTTGGTCAAACATCAAAGATTTCAGGGTCATCCACTATATCCCGGGCCACAGCCAGTCATCTGGATTTTTGTTTTGTCATTGAACTTCAATGAATCAGGAAGAGAGAGTGAAGCTGATGAGTTTGTGCAACTCTGCCTCACATCCAATTCACACACAAGTCATGACATCACCTCAAGGTGTCCTTGATTCTCTTTGAAAAAGAAATACTAATATCAACCAGAGTAGTAAGCTACTTTTTATAAAGGATGAAATTAAGGTTCAGAAACATGACTAGCCCAGAGTCCCACAGCTAGTTAATATCAGAGGTAAGATTTGAATCTAAATATTTGCAGACTCTAGTTATAGCTCATTTTTCAAAATATCTGAGTCACTTACCCTTAGCTCTGAAAAGACCATGCTGATGCATGGAATAGCATAGGATGCAGGCTTTTCTTATTGTCTTGTATTAAATAGTATTACCAGCCCAAGTAACAAAAGTCACGCGGTATATGTTCATAGGATCATGTAGTGAAACTTAAAGTCATCATAGAGACCATCTTACCCAACACTCTCATTTGATATGTTAAGAACTAAGGTCCCAAAATATTAAGTGAATTGCCTAATGGCACAAAAAATAAGTAACAGAGCTGAGATTTGAACCAAGATCATAAATAGAGCTAGTCTAACTATTTTATGTGACCAATAAGAAACTAAGTTCTAAGGAAGTTGTGTCACATCCAAAGACACATAGGGAGTAAATAGTAGAGATGGGCTCTGAATTGAGGGACTTTGACTCCAAACGCTATATTCTTTACAACACACCATACAGACACCATCAAGAAGTCATATTTTATTAAAAAAAATGAAACAAAAACCTATAACATCTTTTTCTCCTCACTACTTATCATCCCTATCTCTTTCTTATTCAAACTCTAAAGAAAAATTCTATACCCTGTCCCTTTCCACATTCTTTCTACATAGTCTCTTTCTCTTTTTAAAATTTTTATTTATTTTCTGTCTAAAAATTTCCATAGTATTGTATGTCTCTGACAAATCCTCTTTATTTTTTCAGACTTCATTATTCAACTAAAGCATCATTCTCCAAAAGTATCTGGTCTCTCAATTGCTGAATCTAATGGCCATTTCACCACCTTTATCTTTCTTTACTTCCATGCAACTTTTAACACTGTTGATAGCCCACTGCAACTGGATCCTCTTTCTTCTTTGGATTTTTATTACATTCTTCTTTCCTTATCTATTCCTAGAAGTCTGATTGCTAATTTCTCCTTTACTGAATCATCATTAGGTCATACTCACTAATGCTAAATGTACCTCAGATCTTTGTTCTGGGACGCATAGCCTTGTATCTTAACAATTTCTTAGTTGGTGATCTCATCAGTTCCCATGTATTCAATTATCATGTCCATGTAGATAACTCCGAGATCTATATATCTACTTTTAGCTTCTGTCCTGAGTTCCAGTCCTACATCATGAACTGCCTACTATACCTTTCAAAGTGGATGCCGTATAGTCATCTCAAATTTAATCTTTCCCACCCAGAATTATTTTCCCTTGAAAGTTTCCCCATTTCTGAACTTTCCTATCAATATTGTGGGCACCACCATACTTTTAATCATCTAAGTTTAAAACTTCAGTGTTATCCTTGATTTCTCACTCTCCCTCTTCACACATATCCATTTAGATGCTGTCTTATTTTTCCTATCTCTATAACATTTCTTGAATAAGTTGCCTTTCCAAATACATCTTAATAAATAGTTATTACTATGAATTTAAATGGGACAAGCCAAAGTGAATGGGCCGAGCTAACCCATAAGATGGAAATAGATAGTAGAATGAATTAGAAACTTGATTCTAACAATGTGTCGTTTACAAAAGACATGCTAGAAACAGAAACAAAAATAATAGAATAGAAAAACAAGTTGCGCTGATAAAAGCATCATTTCTCAAATATGTAGAGAACTGAGTCAAAAGTGTAAAAATAGGAGCCATTCCCCAATTGATAAGTGGTCAAAGAATAAGAACAGGCAATTTTCAAAAGAAGGAATCATGGCAATCTATGGTCACATTAAAAAATACTCTGTCAGTATCGATGAGAGAAATGCAAATTAAAATAACTATGGAACCATCTCACGTCTATCAAAAGAAATGCTAGATGAGATGTGGCAAAATAGGTTTCACTGATGAATTATTGTTAGAATAGTGAATTAGTCCAACCATTCTGGAAAATAATTTTTTGGAACGCAAGTTTTCATATCCTTTGATGTAGCAAGGGAAAAAATTTTTGACATTCAAGAAGTTTACATTCTCATCAAATGCATTCTGAATCCATTCAATACTGTTTAGACTCTGATATGGCAATCATTTTTGATACCTTCTGTTTCTACTGACTACCTGATACTTAAACCAGGGAAGTTAGTTTATGGTTTGAAAAAGCAATTGAATGAATGGATCTACTAGTCATGGATTGACTTTCCATATGAATGCATCATTACTGGTGAGAAAACTGGTGTCTTTTACATTATCAAAAACATTTTCTCTGCTATAAATGGTAATGAGCAGGGCTGGATGTATCAGGAGGTGGCAGGTCAATGGTTAATCAAAGGCCAGTAAAAACTTCTGAACCCTGTCAGTGGATTTGATAATACTTATCTGTGCTGATATAATGGGAATGGAGAAAAGGGATTGGTGTTTATTATGTACTTGGGTGAGTATTCTGTTTTGCTGAAAACAGTCCCACAGTATGGTTGTCAATAAAATCCAATAAATGTTCAGAAAAATTAAAGTGAATTATAAAGGCAAATTCCTATTCAAAATCAAGTAGCCCTTTGGAGAGAAAGGACCAAGTAGTGTTCTCTAATAATTCACCAAGATGAAACTTTTGAGATACTGGACATGATTTTGTTTTAATTAAAGAGGGAAAGTGGATGGACCTTCCCTTCAAGTTCTCTAAGTTGGGGGCTATTTTTGTACATAGTCACCCTGAATTTGGGTTCTAATTACATGAAATACAGAGGGCTGTCAGTAGAGCAGCAGTTCTAGCTCTGAGACTTGGTAATTGCAGCTCCACATATCTGAAACCTAGGAGCTCTTCATGGGGAGTCCAAGGGCCTGTTTATAGCATCCCTTCAACCCTCTCAGCTCACTCTGCTAATAATCCCTCCTCACCAACAAAATCAATGTCCCTGTGTGCAATCAGTGCATAAATGTGTGTGGATTTATATTGTTTTGTTGTTATCAGTCACCATTTAGTATATTTTTAAATCATTCATTTTTCTTTTGGCATCCATTTCCCAGATTTTTTCCTAGCTCTTTTCTGGGGGAAAAATGGGCAAAACATTTTTTTTCTACTTCATAAAGATTAGACTTTGCTTCTTTTACTCTACCAAAAATCAATAATAAAAGGCCTCCCAAATCTGCCAAAACAGTCAGCAGCTAGCAAGTAATAACTTTATTTCTGTATAGCTCAGGGGGGTTGCAAAGGGAGTGTGAAAAGTTCATTATTATCCACCAGAAAAAAAAAGGAGCACATGCCAAGAAGAAAGCTGAATCTTCCCTATTGGGACTTCTCTCAGACTACATGATTTGCATGAAGGGCGCCACATCAAACACACTGGGTGCCCTTTTTCAAATATTAATGTGAAGCTTGTTTTAAGTTCTCTCTTGACTTTGTGCCACCTTGTATCAAAGGAACTTAAAAGTAGGACTTGGGAGGGAGGGGAAAGGACTTTTTCCCACTGTTTTAACACTTAGCAGAATTCTTCCTTCATTTGATCAGTTTGCCTCAAACTCTTATTATTTTGACAATACGCACGTTTTTCCTAGATTGCCAGTTTTTGTGATGAGCAATCGTTTTTCCCCCCGCCTCATTCTTCTGTGACATATTTAGTAATTGCAGATGATAAAGCTTTAAAGGAGTGGTAAGGGACATATATAAGTAACAAACAAAGGCTATAAGAACTTCCCAAATGTGAGACAGCTGCTTTAAATGAAAACCTTCAGCCATCGAACAGGAGGCTTTGAATCTTCATTCCAGTATGATTAAAGCAAATCAGATTTCAGAAGAGGTAGAAAGAAGAGACTGTCTGGGTGCGGATGTGCACGGAAGAGGCCATGAGTCATGCAGTGGAATTGTGGTATCAGGCCAGTGTCAATAAATCAGCATTTGCATCTGTCTGTGTGGGTTAAACAACTTAATTTTGCTGTTTCTTACTAAATAATTTAGAGCAGGGCTATCATGTCTCATGTTTAGACTTGTTTTAGCAACATTCATTTCAGGAATCAAAATTGGAAATGTTTACAATTTAATGCCAATTTATACAAATTTTTGGATGGAACAGAATAAAATGAGTATCAGATTTCTAGTGTGTCTGGGAAAAAATATATTATAAATGTATAGAAAATTAAGATAGGCCTCACCTGAGATTTCATTTGTATAGGAAACTCCCAGGTGAGGTTGCTCCCTCCACCAAAGCAGTCTCTACCTTCTCTTTTAAATTTAAGTAGCTTAGCATCACTCAGCCAAATTTTGTTGCAGATAGGACTTAAATCTAGGTCTTTGTGGCTTCAAAGTCAGCTCACGATTCACTTTACCATGTCGATTTTCATGCATATATGTATACATGTATCTATGTATGCATGCATGTATGTATATAACATTTATGAATTTATGTGTGCATGTATCTGTATCTATTTCTGTAAATCACTTTAGGAAATCTGCTTAGATAATCTCTTCTCTGAAAGGTATCTTTTAATTTTAGGATCCTTTACTTAAATTTGATCAATTACAAATGATCAATTTTGGTAGAGAAAGAAGTCCATTACTTTCTAATAACTTTCCCTCATTTGTTCTGCCTCACCATCTTCCCTCCTACCAGGATATGTGGCATCTAGAAAAACTGTATTTTTTGTTGATGTCTGCACTATAAATATGTTTCCTTTTTTAAGGCCATATTGCTCAAGTACACTCTCTAACTAAAGCCCATTTCATTTTACTTTGAAAAATAATAGAGATAATCATAAACTCTCACATATTTGAATGTGCTTTCAAGGGAAACTGATGGTGGTCAATGGGGAATTAAGAGTTTTGTTGCATTCAGTAATTTTGATGGCGTAACACTTGGTAGAGAACACTTTATTTGCAAATAAAGTGCTTTATTATTGTAATGCCCATACTATTCCAAAGTGGTTTCAGATCTACATTCCCTATAGCACTTTCTTCAATAGTGCTAATCTACTGCAATAATTCCAAATTATTCATATAATATTTCTATATTCCTTCCCAGAGGATGCTGCTTAGACAAACACCTAGGGTGTACTCCATAGCCCATGAATAATCTTTTGTAATCTTTGTAATCTTTTTGTCCCATGCTCTAGAGAGTTCATAGGCAGGACTGAAATGGAAAAGAAATATCTATACATTATCATTTCCCAAACTGGGATACATACTATCACAATGCAGATAGAATAGTGTCCAAGCAAAAATGGTATTTTTCTTATAAAATTGATTATTAAATATGTATCAAAAATACTTATATGTGGAATTGTGGCAAGAGACTTGATCTCCTTTATTTTGCTCCAAACTTCTCCTGTAACTCCCTGATCTTGGTTCTCCACATCCTAAGGCTCCTCTCTGACTCACCACCTCACCCCTTACCCCACCCATACACACAGCTATCACCAGCATTTATGGAGTCTATCAATATAATTTAAAACTGAACCTCATTGTATAGCCAAGTTAGCTTGGGATAATACTGCTTTAGGAGAGTAGCATTTGAAAAGACATCCTCCCATGGCCATCCCTTTCCCAATAATATCAAAACTATAGAAACCCTTATGAAAAATAGGGGTCCATCTCATAATTCCAGAAAGGGGAAAAAAAAAGATGTGGCCTAAAATTGAGAGGTTGAGAGGGGAAAAATGTATTATTTCTTTTTCTTTTTTTTTTAAGAAAAACTTTGATGAAGAAGTTTATCCAGGCTATTTTCATCAATTGCTTCATGAATTAGTGAATTTACTGTTAATACCATCATACACCAACTGTACTACGTAGGAAGTGACACTTAGAGGAGGTTTTATTTTTAGAAACCTGAATGCTTCCTAGACATTTTATCAATTTTAATGTAATTTCCATATTGGATATTCTATGCTGTTTTTTTCCCCCATATGAATTTAAAAAAAAAAAGATGCTTAAGAAACAGCTTCTGAAACAGAAATTTCTTTGATTTTGGTTTGCCATAGAAAAAGACCAGGGAGGTTCCTGGCTAATTTTGTATACTATTCTTTATGCTTATTATACAAAAATGGTCATTCATAACAAAGCTTAGTTTTTCTTTCCTACCAGAATGCAAATGTTATTAATAATAATCAGAGTTAAGATGTAGATAATGATATCTTCCTTTCAGTAGGATCTGCTGAGAGATCTCATTTCAAAAATTTCCTTGGGGGACACTCAGCTCAGTGTTCAGGAAATGACAGTGAGAAAGTTTTAATTTTTTTAATCATTTTTGGGTACAGTTTTACTTTTGACAGACAGTTAAAGTAGGTTTTCTTGTTTTCTTTTTAAAGTTTCTAGTGTTCTTATCTTAAGGTAGGCTTTTGAAGTATCCTCTTTCAAAATGTTTTAAATCATCTCCAGTTTCTTAAAATTTCTTTTATAAGATGGTAGTTAAGCCCACCTTATCCTCTACTCTATTTTTCCCCACTTAAATAATGAGTTAAATGTGCCCATCTGTTTTGTTTTTATCATTATGTTACATTAATTCCAGCAAATTTAATACATCATTCTTAAAGCAGCTAGATAATTTTTAAAATATTATATAAAAGTTGCTAGGCCCCTCCAAGAGGATTCTTTTCATTCATTGTAGTAGATGATTAATAAATAATTATTGATAGATTGATTGATGTTTCCCAACTGAGTACCAGGTGTGAGTTCTTCAGCCTACTAGTTATATTCCAACATAATAAAGATTTTTTTTTGTGGGATTGTGAACATGTGTGTGATATCCAGGAATATTTTATTTGTTGCTCAAACAAATTGGAATATCCTGGGGACTTAGACATCTTTGAGTATGTTCCACTGGAAATAATCTTGGCATTTCTCAGACCTGTGGAGTCTTTGGCATTTCCAGTGAAGAAATCTATTGAGCTTACTTGCCAGAGAGCCATTCAACCCCCACTTCTTTTGTTTTTCTTACAAAATGTCTACTACTATGGAAAACATGGTCCTTCAATGCAAATATTTATCTGAAGCCAAAGTAGATGGGTAGGGAGGTCCCTCATTGCCTTTCCCACAGTGATCCTTTGGCAGCTAGACTTTCTTGTCAAGAGGAACCCTCAAATATAACAATAGCCTAAACCTGGAGATTATGTCTTCTGACTCCTCTTCTAATCCTTTTATGACCCTTGGCAAATTGGGTGGTGCCTTTAAAGATAATTATAACTGAACGGAAGATACTCATTTAAAAATTACTCTATCGTGGGGGCAGAGCTAAGATGGCTGAGAAGAAGCAGGCACCTGCTAGAACTCTCTCTTCAAATCCCTCAAAAAGCCTGTAAAATGGCTCTAAACAAATTCTAAAGCAGCAGAAGCCACACAATGACAGAATGAAGCAAAATTCCAGCCCACATCAATTTGGAAGATTGAAAAGAAGGGTCTATCTCACCAGAGTGGGAGCAGAGAGCAGTTTGGCTTGGACCACACCAGCTCAGACAGAAGTGGACAGGTCTTAGGGGACTGAATCGCTGGCTGCTACTGCAGTTTACAGACTTTACAACCCACAAAAGTTTCAAAGGTCAGTGGGAAGCATCTCTCCCATGGCTGAGAGGGAAGTATGGTCCACTCCAATCCTGGCCCCAGAGCAACAACAGCAGCCATTGCTGAAGCAGAAGCTGCTTCTGGGAGCCCTTCACATAACAAGGAGCTCAAAAGTTAAATAGTTGGCTGGGACAATGAGGAAACAGGAACAAGAAACAGAATATAGAGTCTTGCTTTCTCAGTGAAGAGGTACATTCTTACATCATTGGTGGCAAAGAAGATCAAAATATACAGCCAGAAGAAGACAATGAAGTCAAAGTTCAGGCATCCAAAGCCCCCAAGAAAAAAAATGAATTGGTTGAGACCAATGAGACCATGGCCTGAGTGCCATGGAATAGCTCAAAAAGGATTTCGAAAAAAAAGTAAGAGAAGTAGAGAAAAAATTGAGAAGAGAAATGAGAGTGATGCAAGAAAGTCATGAAAAACAAATCAATGGCTTGATAAAGGAAACCCCCAAAATGCTGAAGAAATACCTTTGAAATTAGACTAACCCAAATGGCAAAAGAGGTCCAAAAAGTCAATGAGGAGAAGAATGCCTTAAAAAGTAGAATGGGCCAAATGGGAAAAGAGATACTAAAGTTCACTGAAGAAAATAATTCCTTAAAAATTAGAATGGAGAAAATGAAATAACTTTATGAGAAATCAAGAAATTATAAAACAAAACCAAAAGAATGAAAAAAAAATAGAAGACAATGTGAAGTATCTCACTGGAAAAACAACTGATCCAAGAGAGATAATTTAATAATTATTGGACTGCCTGAAATCCACAATAAAAAAAAAGACATCATCTTGCAAGAAATTATCAAGGGAAACTGCCCTGATATTCAAGAATCAGAGGGTAAAATAGAAATGGAAAGAATTCACTGACCACCTCCTGAAAAAGATCCCAGAAGGAAAACTCCCAGGAAAATTGTAAGTAAATTCTGGAGTTTCCATGTCAAGGAGAAAATATTGCAAGCAGTCAGAAAGAAAAATATTTGAGTGTTGTGGAAACAAAATCAAGATAAGGCAAGATATAGCAGTTTCTACAGTAAGGAATTGGGGGCTTAGAATATGAAATTCCAGAGGTCAAAGGAGCTAAGATTAAAACCCAAGAATCACCTACCCTGCAAAACTGAGTATAGTATTTCAGGGAAAAAATGGAACTTCGATGAAATGGAGTACTTCCAAGCATTCTTATTGAAAAGACAAGAGTTGAATAGAAAATTTGACTTTCAAATACAAGAAACAAGAGGAGCATGAAAAGGTAAACAGGAAAGAGAAATCATAAGGGACTTACTAAAGCTGAACCGTTTACATTTGTACATGGAAAAATTATATTGATAACTCATGAGACCTTTCTCCTTATTAGAATAGTCAAAAGGGATAGATACATGTGTTTATGTGTATGTATATATGTGCATGTATGTATATATGCATATGGATATGTCCATGTATGTATACACACACATATACACACACACACACGTAGAGAGAGACAGAGGGTACAGGGGGAGCTGAATATGAAGGGATGATATCCAAAAAAGAAAAGAGAGGAATGTACTAGGAAAAAGAGAAAGGGAGAGGTAGGATGTAGTAAATCATCTCACATAAAAGAGACAAGAAAGGGCCTTTACAATGGAAGGGAAGAAAGGGAAGATGAGAGAGAATAAGTGAGCCTTCCTTTCATCAGATTTGGCTTCAGTATGGAATAACATACACACTCAATTGAATATGGAAGTTTATGTTACCCTACAGGAAAACAGGAAAATGGGGGGGGGAATAAGAGGAGACAGGGAATAACAGAAAGGATAGCAGATTGGATGAAGGGGTAATCAGAAGCAGACACTTTGGTAGAGGAATAGGTCAAAGGAGAGAGTGGAATAAACGGAGGGTGGGACAGGATGGGGGAAATACAGTCTTCCACAACATGACTGCTATGTAAGTGTTTTGCTTGACTGTACATGCATAACCTATGTTGAATTGCTTGCCTTCTCAATGAAGGTGGATGGGAAGGGCAAAAGGGAGAGAATATGGAACTCAAAGTTTTAAAAATTAATATTTAAAATCATTTTTTACATGTTACTAAGAAATAAGATATATAGGTAATGGAATATAGAAATCTATCTTACCCTACAGGAAAATAGAAGGGAAAGGGATAAGAGTTGGGCATGGGAGTGTTATTGTAGGGAGGGAAGATTGGAGAAAAGGGTAATCAGAATGCATGTTGTCCTGGGATGGGGGGAGGAGGGAAATGGAGAGAAAGTTTGAAATTCAAAATTTTGTGGAAGTAACTGTTGAAAATTAAAAATAAATAAACTAAATAAAAAATAACTTCTATCATGACAGGGTTAGTTTGGTGTGAATGGAGAGTCATACCCACAGCATCTGGTCTCCTAAAATGTTTCAATCAGGGAACACATCTAGCACAATGAAGTCATATAGGAATAGACACACATGTAAATGCACAATACACATACAAATTCATATATGGGCACATACACATATGTGTGTAACAACTATGTAAAGATAGAGATAAACCTATTTATATTTATCTATATATGTATTTGGGAAGTTAGGTGGCACATTACATAGAGTGCCAGGCCTGGAGTCAGAAAGACTCATCTCCCTGAGTTCAAATCTGGCATCAGACACTTGCTAGCTATGTGACTTGAAGCAAGTTGTTCAACACTGTCTCAGTTTCTACATCTTTAAAATGAACTGGAGAAGGAAATGGCAAACCATTCCTGCACCTTTGCCAAGAAAACCCCAAGTGGGGTCATGAAGAGCTGGATATGAGTGAAAACAATTCAGGAACAACAAAAATTTTCCACTGTACAACTAATGGAGTAGTAAATCAAGAAGACCTGAGTTCAAATGTGACCACAGATAATGTTTCTCTGGTCAGGTCTCTTATAGATTTGTGTGAGGAATGACCCATAGCCACTACTCTTCTTTCTCTGTTGCCAGCCAGGTCAGAAAGAGTCACAGCTAAGACATCCTGACCTAGAATATCTGAGCATACATCAGAATTTAACATAGGAATTACACTAGCTAAACATTTTGCACTTGAACTTAAGGAATGAACTAAGTAACCAGTAAGCTCTTTGTTTTTCCCAACCTCCACTTCCACTCTTACCTTTTGCACACAGAATAACCCAGGGCAGACTATTCAATAGGGTCAGGAGAGTTCCTGGTCCTTTGGTAAAACTATCATCTTTTCCCTGGTGGTCAATCCTTTCCCCTATAGAAATGATTCTTCTCTCAGTAGCCTCAGTCTTTCTAATTGCTGTTCAATCATTTTCAGTTGTGCTCATCTCTTCATGACTCTATCTGGGGTTTTCTTGGCAAAGACACTTGTAATGGTTTGCCTTTTCCTTATTCAGCTCATTTCATAGATGAAGAATTTAGACAAGGGTAAGTGACTTGACCAGGGTCACACAGCTAGCAAGTGTCTGAGGCTGGATTTGAATTCAGGTCTTCTTGAGTTTAGGTCTGGTACTCTTTACACTTTACCACCTAGTTGCCCTCTTAGATCTATATCCTTTTGTTTTGAAGTATTATTATAGCTCTTTTCCGATTCCTGGAATATATTCCCTTTTCCACTCACTCATAGCATCCCTTACTTCATTCAAGACTCAGCTCAAGGCTTATTTTCTAAATAAATCTTTTCCTGAATCACTCCCAACTCTTACTGGTGTACGTCCCTATCCTGTATTTATTCTATATATACCTATGTGAACACATATGATCTCCCCTAACAGAATGTAAGCTTCTTTAGAACATAGACATTTTTCATTTTTGACTTTGCACCCCCAGCACCTAGCACAGTGCCAAGTATGTGTTTGGAATGTAGTAAGAACATACTGATGGGCTGATTGATAACTTTCAACTTGAAGAACCTTGAAGAGAGCTGCAGTAACTTCAGTGATGTGATGTTTCTCCCAGGATGAAGCTGACATTAAGACAATGAATGCAAATTACATCATTCCACTTTATTATGGGACCACCCACTTGTTACCTCCATCACCTGAGTTACCTCCATCACTTGAGTAAACAATGGAAATTTTTTTACATGCCTTATATGGGAAAAACATAAAAGAAAAAAGGAAATTTACATGATTATATATTTAAGAGGAATCAAAAGTTGTACATAACAGATTTGTAGTTTCATATGCAATCATCGTTTTTATTATGTAATGTTACAGAAATGCTTGTTTTAGTCCATAAGCTAAAAATAAAATAAATGTGAAAAAACCTACAAATGCCTTATATGTACACATACACATCTCTGTATATTAATATACATGTAAATATATAACATGAATATACATAATACATACATACACATCCATACATAATACATAACTATATTTCTCCTCCCATGTGACTCATGATATGTACATATGAATACATATATTTTGTTTGTTAAAACAACTTGCGAATTTGACTTATATATCACATATCTATACTTCCTATGATAGAGGTGGTTTTTAGGCTCTTGGTTATGTTTTCTATTCCACTATTGCTCAGAAACTTGACCCTTCAAACAATTTTTTTTTCTTTCTCATTCTCATAAATAAGCTTGGTCTTGAAAAATATGTTCATATATTTGCCAGTTATAACTGTTCATTCATAATTATCTTAGTGATTAATTCGTTCAGCTATGGTACATTTCCGTTTCATAAGTTCCTTATGTACATGAACAATTTAGTTGTTGCTTGAAAGTTCCTTATAATATCTATGGAGGAGGAAGTATGATGTCTCCTCATCTTTCATACACTGTGTCCAAGAATTCTGAAAATTTGAATCTAAAATAGACCTATAGAGATTATCTAATCTAAAGCTGCAGGAAACAGTGGGTGCATTCTTTCAAGTCACCCAGCAATTAGAGTAGAGCCACGGTGTCCTGACATCTAGTTCAATGTACCTTCTACTTAACCACATTGCCTCCTGCCAGCCACTGGGATCCATGCTATATAGCGAACATATGTAGCATTATTGGACCTTATCTCTTAAGTTTCTTGAAAATTCTGGGTAGATATTTGACCCATTATTACTACTTTAGGGAAACCTTTTTTATTTGTACATCTCATGCTTTTGCACCTACAACCTTCATCCGTTCCCAACCCACACAGACTTATAATAAACCATTGTGGTTTACATAAGCAGGTTTGGTAGCCAAGTCCAATTAATTAAAATGCCCTCACTGGCCTAAGTCTGAAAGAAGTAAATCTGGGAAAGTAATAACTTTAATAACCATTGAAAAAAAAATGACCCATCCCACAAGTACTGTACTTCCTCAGATTATTTATGCTTCCTGCTATCACAAGTCAAATGCAGAAAGTGCCAGGACAACTCTGCAGACCTATATAACCTATGTAGGCTGACATATTTTATAAATCCATTTGTAAAGCTTTTTTAGGATAAAGGAGAAATGTTAATGGAATTACTAGCTGTACAAAAAAGCTTAATATTTTTTTCATTCACAGAAGCCTAATAAGAAGGTTAACTAAATTTATGCACACATCATTTCTTTAATATGAAGAACATACTTCTAAATAGATGAAAAGTGACTACACTAAAAAAAAAAATCTGAAAAAAGAGTTAGCTGTTTCACATGTAACTGGGAGGATATGCGATTTAAACTTTTTTGAATGAGTAAATGGAATAACTATGGTTCCTCAACTGAAAGATACATAATCTCCTGATTCTAATACTCCTGACAAGAAGGGAAGTTAGAATATAGATGTGTATCTGGCTGGTTTCCCCGAGAGTCAGTCCATTAGGTAAAAGGGTGGATGAACTACTTGGTACTAAGAGAACTCATTCATGTGTTAATCTAGAACAATTTGTGCATGCACACACACACATACACACACACACACACACACACACACACACACACACACACACACACACACACGGTTTACTTTACCAAGCTCTGTTTGTCTGACAGTGCAGAGCAGGAATCGATGCTCATCTGAACCTAATACAGTGATTAAATGTCCCTCCTTTATATTTTCTTTTATATTGGTCTGGTTGTTATCTTGATTTAGTGCCATCTTGAAACAAAGATAAACAGAGCGATGTAGTGGCACATTATAGCCCATCCATCTTCAAGCCACATGTTTTCCCCAGTTTAATCAGACTTCAACACCTAGTCACCATCCTCTTTATAGATTGCATGGAATCTCAACACATGAACTATTGCACTATGCCCTATTGGGCTATGTCTTTTGGGGAAGAAGTTTAATTTGCAATGGTGGGAGTTTCAAGTAGCAAAATAATAGATGATTCTTGAGTATGAACAATAACAGGTGGTAGTAATCAGGAAATGAATAATTTCACCCAAGGTTTCTTTTAAAATCTGTCTTTTAATGTAGTGTATCAGTTATTTTGGTTTTCACTTTTTTCTTTTGCATACTCTATTGGTTCAAGAACAGAGAATAAGGCCTATAAATACTGTTTTTAGAGATTAAAGTCAGTAGAAAATGGCATTAATACAGTCTACACTATAATTGGGGAAGTAGAATTTCAGTTTATAGACCACTTGGAAGCCATCCAATATTTGAATTGCTTTATGTTAGAAAAAAACATTTAAGCTTAGGAACTTATAAAATGCTAGTCAAAGGAAAAAAGTTTCAGTTGATGTCAAGGATCAATATTCTTGTCAAACTCTGAATTCCTCATGTTAATAAAAAAACCCTCTAATAATAAAAAAAAAAACTAATAGATTCAGTAGATGTTTACCTAAAAGTTTTATTTTAACACAAAGATTTCCATATAGCATGCTGTTTACTCATTGCTTTTAGATATTTCTTTGAAAGATATTTCTTTGATGATACTTTGCCACGTAAAGATTTTGGATTCAAGATATAGTAAAATAATAGTTAAGAAAACATTAAATTTTTATTTTTCAACAGGTATTTTAAGGAGAAATAATACATTACGTAAAAGACTAGTTAATAAAAACATTACAATTAGTTATGAAAAGTAGATATATGGATCTATTTGTTTCTCTTTGTGTATCAAAATGACTTCAGAAAAAAATACACTCAAAGACAGACTAACATAGATAATAGGGAATTTATTAAGCACTTGGGGATACAAATACAAGTATGCAAGACTGTATCTATGCTCAAGGATCTTATATTTTAATTAGAGAAACAGTGCATGGAGCAGGGCTGGAAGGGTCTCTGGGATACTAATGATGGCATAGGCTGGAGATGCCTAGGAAATGGCTTGGAAATCGGCCTGAACAAGATAAGATGAAAGATTATAAAATCCAGGGCATCAAAAACCAAACCCCAGGACTGTAGACGGGAGAAGATGTGGATGATGACTAAAACATAGGCAATATGAGGTGGAAACTGATAAGAATTGGTACCTAGGACAAATGAGAATACAATGGATCATAAAAAGTCATTTTTCAACTAGCTATTTTTCCTCTATACTCTAGAGTTCAAAATTCTGTATCAGCTTTGCTTGTTTGTTTGTTTAAATCATATTTCCCTGAACTTTTTGGAAACATTGATTCTTTGTGGAAAGTGAAGAGATCTTTTGGGACAGAAGTAGTAAGATTGAGTAGTAGAGAGTCAATTCAAATGGAAGTCGTAATGAAATAATGCATGAATATATTGAATAAAATGTATGGTCAAGGGAACCAGTGCATTTTGTTAAAGTTATTGGATATTGAATTCCTTCCCTACATAACGCTGTTCCCTAAAATAATGTATTTTAAACTACAAGAAACAAAATATTTCATTTTACTTAAATTGTATCATTTCATTATTTTTACTACTAATTTTTAGGAATTTTTTTTAAATTTGTAATATATGAATCCCCCTTAATACATTTATTCCAATGTATGATTTATTATTAATAAATTTTATATTCAATATCTATGTAGTAAGAGTTTATTAAGCAGCCATCTGTGCTTGATAATGGGAATACAATGACGAAAACAAAATATGCCCTCAAGTGGTATGTATACATTTTACTAAGAGGCAAACAATAGCTGTAAAAATAAGATGTGTGTGTATGTGTAAGATAGATAGATATATGGATGGATGGGTGGATGGATGGATGGATGGATAGATGGAATACACACACACACACACATACACACATATATCTGTTTAAGTTAGAAGGGAATTATGAATGAATCCAAACGTAAACCTCTTAGAGAGACTGGTAATTGAGCTGATTTTTGAAAGGAGCTAGGGTTTCTAAAACATAGGTATGAAGAAGGAAGATATTCCAGATGAGACAGGATGAAAAGGTGGTAGGTGCTAGATATATACATAATAGAGCTGCTAGACCTATATGCCTTCATACTTGTCTATTTTCCTATCTTCTGAAATCTTCACAGTGCAATGAGCTATCAATTAATTACTGAATTAACAATTTGGTGGCATAGTATATAATTTGATCATCATATGCCACTTAGCTACAAATAATTTATCTTTTGTATTCCTCTTCTTTACTAAAAATATTCTTTTACTGAACAAGAAGCCACAAATGTACCTAGGCTGTACAGAGATGCAGGGACATGACTTGAAAAATTCTCATTCATGTGTGTACTCACATGCGTAAGTGCGTGTATGTGCGTATGTTTAAGCTTCTTTGCTTTATTTGTTTGAATCATAGTTCTCTGAACTTTTGTGGAAACATTGATTCTTTGTGGAAACTAAAGAGATATTTTGTGACTGAAGTTGTAAGATTACATAGTATAGATGAAATTCAAAGGAAGTAGTAATGAAGGAATGCATGACTATATTTAATAAATTGCATGACCATGAAAGTCAGGGCAATGGTTGAATAAAGGAGTATGAGGGAGGAGGGAAGTGTCAAAATGCATAAGAATTGATAGTTTTGAGCAGAGGGGATGGTTATTTCATACACACAAACCCCAAAACATACATGCACATGTGCATGCATACAAAAATGTGTGCATGTACGATGCAAATATGTACACATATGTGTATGCAACATATGTGTGTACATGTGTGCAAGTATGTATGTATTACTGAGCAGGCAGCCACAACTATACTTAGGGGGTATGACCTGACACATACTCTCTTTATGTATGTGTATATACAGACTTATGCACACACATACACACATATAGGAAATAACCATTATCTTTGCTCCAAACTCTGAATTCTTCTGTATTTGAACATTTCCCTTCTCCTTCATAAATACTCATTCAATAATTTACATTTTCTTCATTATAGTAATGTGATTTATCAAAACACTGTGAGGTAACTAAAAATAGTGCAATAATAAAATGAAACAAAAATCCAAAAAGCTTTTAAATATGATAATGCAGGTTTGCTGTTGCAGAATCAAATTTATTTTTCTTGATATTTTCTCCAAATTGGTAGAAATGGGAATGGGACAAGAAAATGTCTGGTAATTTTAGAAATCTCTTGAGATATCATCAGCAATATCTCTGAGGGAGGAAGAAAAGGTGGTTGGGGGGAGATTAGGCAATATTGAAGTTGGCTCCATTTGATCTCTCCCTTTGCCCATGGTTTATAGTACAGACATTGCCAGAAGGTTCTGAATTCTGTCTGCTATATCTTATTTCCCTTCCACTTCTTTTCATCGACACTAGTTCTAGACTCCCTTTGAATCCTACAGTTTTGGGGAATTTGGTTCAGTTCTTGTTTTGTTTCATCCCTTCACCTGTAGTTGCAATGTTAGTGGGGTGTCAGACTTTTCCCACCACATGAAAGGAAAATCCACATTAAATTTTGATAATTTTCATGAACATATCTTTATGAGCATCTCTCTCTCTCTCTCTCTCTCTCTCTCTCTCTCTCTCTCTCTCTCTCTCTCTCTCTCTTTCATTAAACTCTCAGATGGAACTGTCTTCAAGAGTGAAAGGAAATGAAAACCCAAGGATGGTGGAACATGTGAACATGCACATATTTCCTATCTTTAGCATGGTTTCACTCATTTCTGGGATATATTTGAAAAGAGTTGTTATGAAGGTGAGAAAAGCTTCTTTTAAAGCATAGAAGAAGGTGGGGGATGGAAGGTCCTAAGGTCACATGTGTGCAATATCAATGAGAAGTATGCCAGGATGAGAAGGAATGGAGGGGGATAGTAAGAGAAAGAAAAGGAGAGAGAGAGAGAGAGAGAGAGAGAGAGAGAGAGAGAGAGAGAGAGAGAGAGAGAGAGAGAGAGAGAGAGAGAGAGTGTTGTGGTTTTTTTTTAGCATCAGTAGAGACAGAACTGACTTCTAAGATACCAAAGTACAGATTTAGTTTTGTCATGCTTCCCTGAAATTCCAACCCTTTCCATGATTTAAAGACCTAAACTTATTAGTAGAAGCATAGATGAGTACAGGGATTCACCTTGAATAGACATGAGCCTAAAACATTCCTATTAATGGCCACACTGACAGTCCAGAGAGGAACAATCTGCTTTAATCCTGTGGACACAGATTTCTTAAAAGTGGAACTTGCCTGGCTTGGCAAAGCATTTCATCAAAGAAGACTGTCTGAAACAGGGAGTTCTATAACAGCAGGGGGAGGAATTCAACAAATGTGTTTAGGGCGTTTGCAATAAAAACAGCTGAAATGGCCTGGTGGGTGGGCCTAACCTGAACTTCTGTATGTCTCTTCATTGGCTAATAAAAAACATAAAGCTGATAGTGATCTACTGAAACTTTGTAAAGACTCTGCACACAGAGGCCTGTGAATCACGATAAATGGAAAACTACAAAAAAAATCCCTCAGTAGCCTGAGAAGTACAAGATAGAAATACAAAAGCATTTGACCCTGAAATCCTTGACCAGGCTAGGCAGAGTCAGAAGCCTAACTAGTATGCTGGTAAACAATGCTTTTCCCAAAGGTGCCAACATGAAGGGTAAACGTAGCACTTCTTGAAAGAGGTGCTTTCTTCCCAGGGGTTCCAAATCCCTATCTCTTGTTTTGTGGGGGCACCTTCTGCCTGTCAGCTACATGGCATAACAGATAGAATCCTAAGCTGAAAAGCAGGGATAATACGGGCTAGAATTTATATGGTGCTATAATGTTTTCAAAGCATTTTTACAATTTTCTCCTCATGATATCACTAGCAATAAGGTGATGTTACTCTCCCTTTTTATAGATGAGCAAACTGAGGCAGACTGAGCATAAGTGAATTGACCCAAGCAACCCAACTAGTACGTTTTTGAAAACAAATTTGAACTCAGGGCTTTAGGGAACACAGGTCCTGCAGTCTATCCCTTGGGCATCAGAATCATTCTTCAGATATTTACTAGCTGTATGACTATGGACAAGTTATCTAATCACTCTCAGCCTCAGTTTACTTATTTGTAAAATAGGGATAGTAATATCTATAACAAAGGGTTTTGAGGATAAAATGGTATGATATGATATATTTAAACTTTTGAGTTGTTGTTTATTTCTTGTTATAGTCCTGTTCTTATGGTGTTCTTGTTAGAGACATATTGCTCTTCTGACTCCTGCAAGAACAAAGAAATGACATCTTCCTTTTCTGGTACCCTCTTTTGTGCTGCCACTCCCTCCAATTTTTTTTTATTTGTTTCCTTGTTCGCTAGCTCCTTTGGTTGTTTTGCCATAGATGAAAATATCCCTAACTAAGATTCTGGACTTAAGGGACCTTGGAATGAACTAAACTATCATTACCTGCAATGATGGTTTAACATAAAGAAAAACTGCTTCCCATTACATCACTCTCATACAAGTATCGAAACTAAAGACATCCTATAAACCTTACCTTATAAAAGAGACTCTAATACCGCTTAATAAGATGCCAAACATTTTTATTTAAAATGAAAGATTTAGTCGTTTGGGTATTTGTAAATAGATAACTCTCTGGCATCAATGTGAATAAACAGCCACATGTTTGGACAAATATTCACTTTTTAATCTGGATGTTTTGGCATGTTGTGGACTCACATTCCCAGAGCTGTTGTCCTGACAATCAATGAAATTTGCTCTTAATTGAATTGAATCCAGAAAGCATTTATTAAGTAGCAACTATGTTCATGGTATTGTGAAAGGATGATTTTAGTAGCCTCTAATCAATATTCTTTAAAACTCAGCATTTTCATGCATGCCTCATGTATTTCAAGGAACTGTGTGATACAATAGAAGCAAAATGTCATTCAAACTCATGTTGTTTTTTTTTTCTTTTCTTTCCTCCCTTGAGCAGAATGAACATTCTGGCATTGTGCTGATATACACTTGAAGCCAATTCCAGAATACCAAGTCTTCTTGCACTCTTCTCACCAAGCTGAAATAATATTTTGGCACTTTTCTGGTGAGAAGAAACAGAAACAAAGGAGGCAGCAGCCATAAAATCAATGCCTGCTTTTGAAAGCAGATTTCAGAATGTGTAATGACATGATTGCCTACAGAATCACTGCATAGGACAAGGAATTTATGCCATACACCCTCAAAGATAAGTTTCCAGACATATGGAGAAGGAATGAAATTGATTGTATGATTATGCTGAACATTAAATCATTATAGAAAGAGAAAATTAAACTCTGGTTGGCTCTTGGAAAATTATCTAGATTTCTACTTTCAGAAGTCATCGTTTCACCCAAGATAATGTGCTGGTTATGTGTTGAGTCACTGGACGACCTGTACATGTGCTTTATTGACATCCTTGTAATATCATGAAAAACCAGGAGAGTCCACTGATGTGTTGGATGAATCTCTCTGTTAGAGAATGTAGACACTTGTTGAGACAGGGTGGGCCGGAATAAATGGATTGTGATTGCCAACACAGGAAGTCATATCCCCATCAATGGATTTGTTTTAGTCTTTAATCTTTACCCAAAGGAATTTTTATAAGACTATATAAAGAATACATATATGGATATCTAGATTTTTGGTCAATTGTATGATTTTTAGTAGATTTTATGTTTGTTTATTTTCCTGAGGACCATTTTCTAAACAAACTCTGCCTGGTCTCCTTTCAGGAACTCTGTTTCATTTTCTTTGGACCATATTCACATCCTACATTCTCTTTGGTAATTCCCAAAGCTAATTTACCTATAGAAATAGCCAGGGATAAAAAACAGCGGAAATGATAAAGGAACACAGTTAGTTCATGGGTCTTCCTCTATATGCTTATTAGCATGCAAATTATTCAATAGAATGCTAATTATTTATTAGTAATAGAGTCAGCCTTCTTTAAGAAAATAATTTCCTGGCCTACCTCTCCAAAAAGCAATATACAGACTGCAGAGGGTGCTTTCTCTTGTCACTTAGAGAGATACTTTTATTACATTGGAATAAAACAGGATTTCTCAGCTTTTAGCAAGAATGCAGAATGCATTTGTTTTGAAAGGGAAAAACAGAACCCTTAGTTCCTTTTGAGGAAGGAACAGCGATTATATTTACAATATGCAGATGCAATACCAAAGGTTGATCCTTTGCTCATAGGATCACAAATTGAGAGTTGAAGTAAACCTCAGTGGCCATCTAAACCAACCATTTTACAAAAGGAATCTATTAAAACTTCACATAAACTCCACTATAATGAAAGTCATCAGCATTATTTATTATTAATTTTGCCTTCTCTTTCCCCTTTCCTTTCTCTTTCCTTCCTTTTCTTTGTCTGACATCAAACAACCTCCTCTCACTGCTCCTGGGTCTGCTGTATGGGGCCAAACAGAAGAATATAGTCCTTCATTTATAGTTCTTCAGACATTTGAAGACAACAATCATGGTCCCTTTAAGGTTATGTCTAAACATCACAAGTTCCTTCAGGGCAGCTAGGTGGTGCAGAGGACAGAGTACCAGTGCAGGAATCAAGAGAACCTGAGTTCAAATCTCACCCCAGATACTTGACACTCACTAGCTGTGTGACCTTGGGCAAGTTACTTAACCCCAATTGCCTCATCCTGGGTCATCTTCAATCATCCTGATGAATATCTGGTCACTGGACTCAGATGACTCTGGAGGAGAAGTGAGGTTGGTGACCTTGCACAGCCCTCTTTCACTCAGACAAAGTCAAATGCAAGTCATGTCACCTTTTCTCTGATGGCATGGTCTTCTTGGGCAATGAAGGATGAGCAAACACAAGTTCTTTCAGCTGATCTTTAAGTAACATTGACCCTAGGACCTTCTCCAGTCTTTGCTTTCTTTTGGGTATGTGTTTATAATGCCTTTTTCTTGCTGTTAATATAATTTTGCTTCTTAATGAGAAGATCTTCCCCACCTATTAATGGGCCTGCCCATTAGGGGGAGTTTGATTACGGAAGATTTGTAGAAAGACCCCACCTTTTTTAATTTTGTAATGAGGCACTGGTTCTCAAGGGATCTCTCTGGTTATTAAAAATGTATAAATACTCTGAGGATGAGGTTTTACTTTGGGGCTTACAGATTGGACATCTTTGTTTGGCCAGAGGAGACTCTGGGAAGCTGCTAAGGAGCGCCCCACCCCCAGCTTTGAAAACCCAGACATTGGTGCTTCCCTCTCTGGTAACTACGGTAGATAATGTATTATTAAATTTGTTTTTTACACATGAGGAAACTGAGTCTTTGAGAAGTTAAGTGAGTTGAATGAAAGAAGAAATACATGAAAGAAAAATTAAATGTACCGTATTTTTTGTTGGGAATAAAAACCAAGAGGTGAGACTGGTGCTTACATTCCAGGAGGGACAGTAAATACAAATAAACAATGACTAGTAAAGTGAGTTTTGGTCTGGTGAATCACAGGGAGGGTGAGTGGAGCCAAAGGGCACTAGATTGCCATGTGTACCATTGCCAATAGCACTGGTAATTTGATTGGGTTACTTCTGCCAGAATAAGAGGTAGAACGTGGGAAAGGGAAGGATGAGGCAAAGGGTGGCAAGGAGGATGATAAGATGCCCAGATTGGCATCCATTTCCTGGTGCATTATTGCTAAATGGGATATGAAGGGCTAAAGAGATATAAGTATTAGGTGATTTCTCACTCATTAACTTGTACATTAAGACTACTAGACAGGTTTCTAGGCAGAATGGATCAGTTCTGCCAATGATCTAGAGGCTGAGAGTGTGGTCTGTGGTGGTCAGGTCCAGAGCCTTATTAGTTTAGTTAAAGAAAAGTAGGGGAGCAGCAAAGCAGATGCCAGCAGGCCTAGTTAGGTCTCTGTTTCCTGGTGAATTGTAGGTGAATTTCTTGACAGGGCTTACGTAGCTGGAAAATATCTGAGACACAAATCAACCCAGGTTTACCTTGTCCAAGTCCAGGATTTTAATAATTTAATTTTAATATACCATATTGCCTTCCAAAATGCCTGTATGAATGAAATCATAGATTCATTTGAACATTTGAATATTTGTATATATTTAAGATGTAACCAGGTGTACTGGATAGAATTCTAGCCTTGGAATCAAGAAGGTGTAGATTCAAATCATAACAGCTATATGAACATAAGCATCTCACTTGACCACTTAATATCCCAAGACAATTTCTAAAATCATAAATTTTAGACCAGTTGCTATCCTGTTTGGAGACATGAGTTTACCCTGGTTCTCTACAATGGTGAATTAACAGATCTGGACCAAAAATATATTATATGCTTAAGTCAACTGAATTAACCTAACAGAGAGTGAATTTTGTGGACAATACATTTTCACATACTCCAGTTACTCTTGAGGCCTTAGTGCTAGGAATTTTGTACACCTGACCCAGTTTCCTACAGCAAATGAGGTATGTATAGATTCAATTTAAAAGCAATGCAAACCTAAGTCACTGAAGAAATATATAGCTGGTAAATAGGAGCCATACCCTGGAATTTGCTAATACTGATGACCAAATTGATCACAAAAGCTGCACAATAGTAATTCCCTAGCCAATCAAATGTGGCCACAATGTATACCTTGAATTTAGAAATCCTTCGTTTTCCTTTGATCTTAACCTAGTATGGGAACAGGGTTAGGACTAGCAGCATGTTGAATCTGGCAGTTTTACACAGAGTTTAAAAGACCGGAGGAGAAGGGCTGGTCATAGAAAAAGTAGCAAACAGCACATCATGGATCATAGACCTAGACCCAAAAGGGACCTTTGAGCCAGTTAACTCAAGCACTTTATTTTACAGATGAGGAAACTGGAAGTCTGAGATAGGGATTGAAGAAAAGATGCAGAACTACAGAGCTAGTCTGCAACATGATGTTCAAGGAAGCAGACAGAATTGAAAGTCTGAGGAGAAAGGGAGGGAGAGGGGGGGAAACAAACATACCAGTCAGATCAAAGAAACAAGCTTTGAGCTCAAGAAAAGTTTACACAATTTGTCAAACTCAATGAGCTTAGACTGCCAGGCCTACTTTTAAGCTGGAGTCACGCCCCTTCCCACCCTTGTTCTTCCAGATGAGGGGCAGCATGGGGGACACCTGCTGTTGCTGTCTCTTGAGCCCAAAGCAGCTGTGCCAAGCTGAAAGCAGATAGAAATATCTTTGTGTCTGTGATTAACATCTAGAATTGGAAGAGAGAATTAGAGTGGTCACCACATGGGCTCCTCATTTAAATCCACTTCTGTACAAAAGATAGATTGGATAACACTAGCATTGGAAGACTTATCGGCAGGATCTGTCAATGGACAGCTCATCCAAGTCATGCAGAAAGAAACCTGCATGCTTTCTAGTTCCTGGAATCTAGGAGCTTACATTCTTAGCTTCATTTCAAAGGGGACTCGCTTCCATTCCCCCCATCCCCACCCCATTTTTTCTCATAGTAGTTATGGCTCTAGCAAACAGGAATATCCCCCCATACCTGTTTCAATCAAAGCATTATAGGATGTGGTTTGCTGATTCCTATCATACTACTTTATTTTTATTTTTTTCTCACACTAATTGAACTCTATAGTATTGCACAGAAGTAGAAACATATTTCTACTCATGTCTTACTATATTTTCTTCTAGCAGCTGTTTACCATTCTTTTGTTTTGTTGTTATGTTGTTTTAATACTCCTAATTGCAACAGGAAAATGTAAAGAATTTTAAAATAATTAATTCAATGGATATTTACTATACTCATATTGCTATTTGCTAAGTAAGGGATAAGTGGATATTTACTAAGCTCACATTACGTATTATAGGGAAACCAAGTTAAACTCAAGGGATACAAAGATTAAATACTGTCCTTGAAGGCAAGTGGACAGAATCTCTTTCATTCTCACCTCTTCCTCTAGGACTTTTCAGAACTTGTCTCAGAGGCTAACTCCTTTAAGAGGAATTTTTTTGATTACCACTGATGGAAGTGTCTTCATTTCTCTAATCACTGTTTATTTTCCCCTGTATATATCCTGTATCTACTTAACTGTGAAAATGTAGTACCCACCCTGTTAAATGTAAGCTCCTTAAGGGCATGGTCTATCGTACTTTATATTTGTATTTCCAGTAATACGTGCTTCATTTGTAAATTAATTAGGGAGAGGTAAAAAGACAAGAACACAAATAACTGGAAAAGACAAAGTAGCTCAGAAAAAAAAAGAACTTTAAGAAGAAACCATTTTTTTTGGCTGGGGAAATCATGGAAAATTTTATGGAGGAAATAATACTCTAATTGGTCTTGTACAAAACAGCTTCTTAGCAAGTCACATTGAGTGTGAGGGAGGGAGAGTTTTACAAAGGAGAAATAAAATGAGCAAAGGTATAGATGTGGAGGAAAGCAGACAAAGAGCAGCGAGTAGTTCAATTTAACTGGAAGATTTTGTTCAATGAAGAGAATTGGATACAACTGGAAAGATTTTTTGGAACCAGATTCATAAAGCTCTTTAATACCAGAATAAAAGGCTTATACTTTAGAAAGACCAGATGGAACAAAAGTCATCATTCCTTTATTTTTCTCCAACCAGTCCAACCATTGTAATCTACTTGGAACAAGATCATGAAGGGAAGCTGAGCATCAGTTTTCACTATCACTTCATCTAGGGCTCCATTTTCTGAACTTTTTTTCCTTTTTATCGGTCATCCTGTTCCTCTCCAGATACCTCTGCCTTGAGACTCTGCTTACACACTTGGTGACTACCTCTATTGTGAATCACTATTTCATGAAGGGGTCTAGTTATGTTTCACTTCATACACAGCTCAAATGTTTCTGATTTCTCATCCCCCTTAACAATTGCTTCAACCATCCCTTTCTAATTTTGCATTTCTCCCATTACATTATAAGCATCCTAAGAGTAGGATAAGCTTGTTTCATATCCCCAGCACTTAGCAGAAAGATTGTCATATAATAAATGCTTAATATTCTCATTCTCTCTCTGTCTTTTCCTCCTCCTCCTCATTATCATCATCTTCATCATTAGGAGCCTAGGAGTATTTGCTTCAGTTGAGGGAAAATATGAGAAATAGAGAACTAAAATGGATTTTAAACAATAATTCAGAAGAGAGTTGAAGTGATTCAAGAAGAGACAGTTGAGAGAAAAGAAATCCAGTGGAGAGACTGAAATATGCTACATCAGTTACTAACAGCAGGAGCATAGGGTAACTTCACTGAATTCCATAATTATTACCAGATAGCTGATTGAGAATGGGAGACCTCACAAATAAGAGCAAAGCTTACTAATCCTAGCACAAACTCCTCCAAGGTTGTAAGGGGTCTTGAAGATAGCACTTGAGTTGAAGACGATAACTGAGATCCAGTAGAAGCTGAAAAAAGTTAAATATATGTTCCATCTATGATTGTATTCACTCCCACTGTACATTGTATCTCCCATTTTAGTGGGAGATTAAGATTTGGAGGGAGGGCATGTTCCATTCTTTTCTTTATTACTAGCATATTTCATTAAATGGCTTTTTGCCCCAAGTGTGTTTCCTGATTGGCTTAAGGTAAACATATCAGTAAGGTCCCATGAGCTATGATTTGGAAAGGATTCTGATTGCAGAAAGTACTTAGGACTTGAGTAGCCTTTTGGGAGTACAATGGTAAAAGGGACCTTGAATGTTCATTTACTAGGTAAATAAGAGTCATTGAAATTTTATTTTTTCTAAACCAAATGAGATACATGATTCAAGTTGGACATTCAAAAGACAGATTAGTACATTCAGAAGAAATAAGCTAAAAAATCAATGAGCAAATATGTATTAAATACTTACTATGAAGTAAGCACAAGGTTTCAAAAAGAAAAATACAACAATCCATACTCTCAAGGATTTATATTCGAAAGAATTTTCCATTGAATCAGAGGGCTGACTTTCAAGTTTTGGTGTTTGTTGAAAACTAGGTGACATTAGGCAATGTGTAGTTATCTATAAAAGGAAGGGATGGAGCAGAATCATGTTATTTGTTAAGCACTAAACCCAGTGCCTGAGGCATAAAAGGTTCTTGATAAATATTTCTTCCCTTCTCTTCCCATCCCTTCCCCTATCCTTGTACATATTTCTTACCAGGGTTTTGTCTTCATCCCTCTCTCTCTCTCTCCTTCTACTCCTTCCTTCCTCTCTTCCTTCCTCCCTTCCTTTTCTTTTCTTTCTTTGTGCTATGTAGACATAGGCTAATATGCAGAGAAAGCAGACCCATTCTGTGTGTGTGTGTGTGTGTAATTTGTATGGAATAACAGACCAGTAGAAATCTTGTCTTCCATGGTAAAAATAGAAATACATCCTCTGTAAGAGCATTTTCCATTCTAATGAATGACAGTGTTCCATATTTCAATTTTGAAATAATGATTGACACATAGATGCTTATCACTTTTAACAATGAAAAGCACTCCATGCAGCCCCCCTCTGAGCAATACCAAGGTGAACTCCAGAACCTTAGACAAAGATGTGGAGGAAGAAGTAGAGAATGCTGTTTTGTCCATTTGCCACATTGTTCTCCCTCCAGTAAATACACAAACGAGACTTATCTATGACCTTAGGTATCATTGTGTCTATTTCTTGTGTCCAGAGATGTATAAGGATGGAAGTAAAGAGAATATCATTAGTTTCCTCTTCATTTTTGTTCTGGGGCTGAATTCTGGGATCTTGACCCCTGGAAAGACCTAACCTTTCGTAGTGGTAATCAGATTTAGCACTTTTAGAATCATCATTCTTTACTCTTTCTCTCCCTTATTTCCTGCTCTATGACCTCCGGTTTAAGCAGTGTGATTGTTCTGAGGATGCATAATTATTTGATAGTTTAGGTTTGATATCAAAACCAAATCAAATAATTGTAAGCCATCTGGCAGTTAACAAAAAAGGATATACTTAGACATAGCAAGAGAAGCAAGTGTAGGTATTGAGGATGCTTCAAGCTGATTCATGTATCAGAGAATATCTTGGACGCCTGGTACTCATCCAGCTAGGCAGGGATGACAACAGTCTGAAACTTTAGTCCATTCAGTCAACTAAGACATAAGCATGGCCTTAATACTTGTTAAGGAAAAAAAGTAGTTTAATTTATATGGGAGGAGGGATTAGGGTTTTGTTCCTACCATGAAGGGATAGTAGATAGGGTGTGGATTTAAAATCAATTAATTGAATATATATATATATATATATATATATATATATATATATATATACATATGTATATATGTATGTATGTATAAATTATAATGAAACAAGTTTAAATCCTACCTCAAATACTTACGGTGTGGACAATAAGTGAGTTGCTTAAACTTTCTGGGTCTCAAAGACTTTTTGACCTACAAAATGAGTGCGCTGGACGAGAGCTATATTCCTTTCCAGAGTGGACCTCCAATCCCAATACTTGAATCTCTTTGAACGGCCTCCAGTAAATACACACTCTCCTCCTTCATTCCTTATTGATATAAATGAATAACTTCTAGGCATATATGCATGCATACTGGGGTAGAGCCTTCTAGACACCTTAAAACATGCCAGTTTAATTCCATGGCTATAATTTTGGGACCCAACAATCTAAGCAGGAAGAATTTTAGAAGGAATTGGGGTCTTGAAATTCCATCATATAGGTAGTTAATTGCTCTGTCCCTGTACTAGGGTTAACTCTAAGCCTCTAAGGAGGAATTAGCTAGCAATCTTGGTGAGTTGGAGAGCATTATTTGTGTTCCTACTAGAATCCCTTTCATTTATCCTTCTGTGTTCAGACACCTTTAATTCTTTTTTTAAAAAATGATTTATTTTTAGTTCAACATTCACTTCCATAAGCTTTTGAGTTTTAAATTTTCTCTACCTCCCTCCTCATCTCCCTCCCCCAAACAGTGTGCAATCTGATATAGGCTCTGCATATACATTCCTATTAAACATATTTTCACATTAGTCATGTTGCAAAGAAGACTCAGAACCAATTAGAGGAACCACAAGAAAGAAGAAACAAAATAAAATAGAAGAGAGAGAGAGAGAGAGAGAGAGAGAGAGAGAGAGAGAGAGAGAGAGAGAGAGAGAGAGAGAGAGAGAGAAACAAATGGTGTGCTTCGATCTGTATTCAGACTCCACAGTTCTTTCTCTGGATGTGGACAGCATTTTCCATCATGTGTCTATTGGAGTTGTCTTAAATCCTTGCATTGCTGAGAAGAGCTAAGTCTATCTAAGTTACTGATGGAACAAAGTGTCTGTTACTGTGTGCAATGTTCTTGTTCTGTTCATTTCACTCAGCACCAGTTTATATGTCTTTCCAGGTTTTTCTAAAGTCCATCTGTTCATCATTTCTTATAGCACAATATTAATCCATTACATTCATATATCACAACTTGTTCAGCCATTCCCCAGTTGATGGTTATTCCCTCAATTTCTAATTGTTTGCCACTACAAAAAAATCTGCTATAAATATTTTTGTATGTGTGTGTCCTTTACTCTTGCTCATGATCTCTTTGGGATACTGACCTAGAAGTGGCATTTCTGGGTCAAAGGGTATGCACATTTTAATAACCCTTCAGACATAGTTCCAAATTGTTCTCCCGAATGGTTTGATCAGTTCACAATTCCACCAACAGTGCATTAGTGTTCCAATTTTACCATGTCGTCTCCAGAATTTTTAATTTCCCTGCTTTGTCATGTTAGTCAATCTAATTATTGTAATGTGGTACCTCAGAGTTGTTTTGATTTGCATTTATCTAATCCGACCTAAGTGATTTAGAGCATTTTTATATGTCTATAGATAACTTTAATTTCTTACTCTGAAAACTGCTTGTTCATATACTTTGACCATTTATGAATTGGGGAATGACTTGTATTTCTTAAAAATTTGACTGAGTTCTCTACATAGTTTAGAAATGAGGCCTTTATCAGGGATATTGGTTATAAAAATTCTTTCCCAGTTTTCTGCTTCCCTCCTAATCTTGGTTGCATTTATTTGTTTGTGCAAAGCTTTTCAATTTAATGTAACCAAAATTATCCACTTTGTATTTTGTAATGTTCTCTGTCTCTTGCTTGTTTATAAATTCTTCTCTTCTCCATTAACTATTCCTTGCTCTCCTAGTTTGCTTATAGTATCAGCCTTTATATCAAAATCATGACAATACCCATCTTGACTTTATTTTGGTATACAGTATAGATGCTGGTCTATGACCACTTTATGTTACACCATTTTCCAGTTTTCTCAGCAGTTTTTATAAAAGAGTGAATTGCTGTCCCAGAAACTAGGGTTTTGGGGTTTATCAAACAGTAGATTGCTATAGTCATGTCCCTTTAATTCTTTTAGAAAACTTTGTGATGTTATACATAAAATCTAGGAATTTGTAAAATCATAGATTTAGCACCAAAGGAGATTTCTAAGAGGTCATCTCGTTAAATTCCTCATTTTCCAATAAAGGAAACAAAAACAAGGAACATGAGGCCTAGAGAGTCTGTGATATATTCAACAACTTATAAGAAACTGGCAGAGATGGTCTTGGAGCAGAGTCTGGGTAATCATCATAAAGAGGAAAAGTGCCAAATTTGAACTCAGTGCCTCTTGCTCCAAATCAAGAATTTTTTCTGCCATGCTATTCTGCTTCCATACTTTCACTTAAATCTTGGAACCATGAAACAACAGAGCAAAGAAAGACCTGTGTTCTCAGACCTTTACTCAAAAAATGGAACGAAGAATCTCCAGATAAATTATTCAGCTTTTTTTTGGCAAAAAGCTGAAACTGAATTAAAGAAGAAGTTATCATATGTCACAAAAACAAAGAAAAAGGGGAAAAATGTTTCCTCAATCAGTTCACAAATGCATTATGGGAAAGGGATCAACAATGTGAAGGAACAAAAATCAGGGATAAAAGTGGCTAGTTTTCAACTGTACAGCAGGGCCTTGAACATGTCTGGAAAGAATATTGCTGCTGATGAGACCTCCTGTGGATCGTCAAACTATGACAAGCTGTGGTTTACACAATAGAATGTGGATATACTATCATGCCAGAAATTCTGAAGGAGTTTCTGCCAATATTTCATTGATATATGCTTAAATTATATCTGAAATATTTGGATCAGATACCTCTTCTTTGTGTGTATTTGAAACTTTCTGTGTATTGTTTGCATGTATATTGGTTTTACTAATAGCAAATGAAGCTATCTATATCCTATTGATAGGAAACCATGAATTGAAATACTAATAACAAAATAATAGGATTAAAGTTTGCAATTCCTAAAAGTAGAAGAAGCAAATCAAATATAAGTACAGTTGAAAATAATCTTTTCCCTTAGTTTATATTAAGATCTATATGCATGACTAGTTTTATTAAAATTAGTTTTCACTGTACACTCTGTTTTGTTTCTTGAGCAAAAAATGGTCATTTAAGTAGTTTCACAAAATTATGAATATTCCATTGGACAAAGATAGATATTAGAAATGTAGCCCTCCATTTGACATAGAGAACAAATAAAAATTATAAGCAATTGTTTGTAAGAAGAGTTAGCTTAAGGGTTGGAGTATATAGCGTGTGGTTTCTAGTTATATTACCCTTGAAATGTTAAGACAAAACTATGTTCCAACCTTCACCTTTCAACATAACTGATTTTTATCTGTTCCTTTGCTATCAGTCAGTGGAGATCAGTTTCATCTATAGCTCTTCTACTGCATGTCAACTCTAATGTTCAAGGTGTGATGATGAACTAAACTGATATGCAGTAGTGACAGAAGTCATATATAATTCTTATAGAAAACAAACTGTGCACAATAAATTAGATCACAAATACAAGAACTTTATAACTTCCCTAAGAAAAAGGGTAAAGTATTGTTAACCCAATTAAAGAACTGGTTATGAAATCACTGTGTGCGCAATGGTGGACACTCATAAGTATGATCTAACTGGAGCTGTCTACGTATGCAGTTGTGGAAAAAAATGAAAATTTTTTAATACAATGGTTTTCAATTGAAGGGACTATTCACTATTCCCCATTCCTCTATGATTCTCTTATTTAGTTCTCTGAATTTTTGCTCCCTGCATTTGAGACAATCCTTACACTGAAGACCTGTCCTATTGCTGCCTATCTCTTCCTCTTTGCCTTTATCCATTTTCCTCATATTCCATCTTGTCTTTCTCTTCTACAATGCCTTCTGCAATTATCATTCCATATCTAAGTAACTTCTTTTTATCCTAAACTCATTTTTGCGTTGCAAAGTAATAAAATAGCAATGCTCATTCATTCCCTTCTTGGACACAAGTTTGATCTAATGTGTTCCTAGAAGGCATTTGTACATTGGTATTTGGGAAAAGCATGGAGAATGATGAGTATTCTGTCCGTGGGGAAGATCTGACTTCTTGGGAAAGGATTATGATGCAATGAATAGAAATCCTGTTGAAGGGAAAGGTGAAACTGAGGAATTCTAAAAGGGACACAAAAACCTGGCCTGTCTGGCTTTGTATTTCTTTAATCAATCAATAAATCATCATTTATTAGTGGGTATTTTGCACTAGGATAGGCAAAAGGGATTATAAAATACAAAGAAAAAAGAGATTTCTAGGAGTTTACCTTTCAATAGGGGAAAATGACAGAAAAAGAAGGAAAGACTGTAGTAGAAAGTTTCGGTGTGGGAACTCTTAGGAATGGTGAATAGAGCTATGTTGGGGAAGTATGGTAAGAGAGGATCAATAAAGGTCACATGTAGTTAGCATTTATGGAAATCTATTTTCTCCATATACTTCACATCTGAATTTTACTTCTGTAATGTCGTCCATTCCTTTTCTGACTCTCCACTCTCTACCCCCAACCCCCTTGAGTGAGGATTGGATGTGAAGAATGTAGAGCCAGAAGCTTCTTTGCCTCAAGTTGCATTGCCACCATCATTCAATAATGTTGCCTTTGAAGATTATATCATGCTTATATAGGTCTAGGGTTAGAAGATCTCTAAAACCCTTTCCAACTCTAGATTATGTGATTATATGCTTTTATAAGGGATGCATCCTAATATAGTACATAGGGCACTGAACTTGTAGCCAAGATGACTTGAATTCAAATTCCACTTGTATTATTTACTTCTGTTATTTACTGTTATTTATTTATGACTTGGATCAAATCACTTATCTATCACTTGTCTCAACTGACCTCTCAGATTTATCTACTAAATCACATATGAGTTCCAATTGCTGGTGATATAAGGAGTTTGCATGTGGCTTTGACTGGGAAAACAATGGCTTCTTTTGTTCACACATTAAAAAAAATTTATTGAAAATACACAGAGATTTTGAAGGCACTGACAAGGGTCACAAACAGTTAGTAAGTGTATAACACCTCTGGGTTTCCTCATGAAGCTATTCCAAGTAGAGAATCCACCCACAACCATAACTCTTGAATGCTCATTAATATATTTGCTTTTATTAGCTCAGAAGATACAATGAATCAAAACACAAAAAAATAAAGAGCATTGGAAAAACAGGTGACTTGAAAGTTTTATTCATCTACAAATATTTACATTCTACAATAGGTCATCATGCCACCAAGGAAGGAAAGGACAAAAAACAGATAACATACATGGCAAAAGAACATATGTGATTAGGTAACATGAATGAATTGGGAAATTTTATGCAATATATATGGTCATGGAGCACATATGACTGGAAGAACTCAGAATTAATGTGCTGCAGAGCAGCTGTTGTTATATAGCTCTCAGTTATTCTTTGCTGGGATCTCTAGTAAAGTCCTGCTGCTCCCTGCTGCCATTTGCTGGTCTGCACCTGAGAAACAGCCTGTTTATGAAGCTTCTGTGACATCAGACCTGAAAACTTCATAGTCTGAAAATATTTCATCTCTTTTGAGATGTGGATCCCAGTCAGGTAAACCATGTAGAAATGGCCATGAATATTTCATTTGGCTTTTTCAACTTATTTTCTTATCCTGCTACTCCAGGAGTGGTACCTATTTGACTTAGTACGAGAAAATATTTTCTTATTGCGTTCCACTCATGATGCACTCATGATTCCACCATGATCCACTCATTAAAATCAAAGAAGATGAGCCAAAAAGGCCTATAGTGACTGACCTTTAAGACTATATTCCTTAGAAACCAAACTATTGTATTTCCTACACCTATAAGGCTCTGTCTACATTTATAACTCATTCTCACAATTTCTAATATATTCAGCCAATCATCAAGCAATATATTGTGATGTCATAAATTGCAAAATATTATTATAATAAAATAAATACATTTACTAGATCACTATCCATATGACTGTGTATATAAACAATGACTAATATTTTGCAGTGGTTCTTTAATGACTCCAGTTTTTGAAAAGTCTCTAGATATGTGAAAGTTATTTTAAGTTCCTTTCTTATTCACTAAGCAATTGGGCACCCAGTTTAATCTGATAACATCAATCAGATTTCTGAAATTTTTATTCTCAGTCATCTAGTTTATTATTAAGAGAATCAAATAGTGTTGAAAAAGTTATTCTCTCCTCAGCTTCAGCATGTTTCATCAGGAAGTATTGAATAGTAATAGCTAGCATTTTATATGTCACTTTACAAATATTACCATGATTTAGTCTCACAATAATCATGCAAGGTAGGAGTTATTCTTATGCCGATTTTACTGATGAAGACACTGAAGCAAATAGAATTTGTTACCTGCTGAATGAAACATGGAATCATTGGCCTCATATAGAGGTCACATTTGAAATCAGGCCTTCCTGACTCCAAGGACAGGGCTCTCTCTATTGCAGCCATCTAGTTGCCTCTGCCTCAATCTTGCAATTACATATGCTAAATAATCCTATAATTTAATGTACTAGAGATAGGAGACTTAACAGAAAAACTTTGAATTCATCATTCATTACTCTAACACCCATGTTAGGCATGGTCATCAAAAAAGAACTCTCCCCTCTGAGAGTTCCTAACAGCAAAAAAAGCCAGGTAAGGTAAGAAAAGGAATGTGACCTTGTAACTGTGTGAAGGTTACCATTGCCTTAAAATTATCTAGCTAAATTATCTTCTTTTGTTTTTGGGCATGCTGCTTATTTTTTTCAGGGATTTTGCCCAAACAAGGAATTTGAGAATATTATCTTTATAAAATTCACTTTGGTTCCATTATATTTTGTGAAATGAGCTCTCTGTCTGACCCTCCCCATTACAACCTTCTGGATAATGTTGAACACACACCCACAAACACACACACAGGCATGCACACATGCATGCTCGAGCATGTACACACAAACACTTGAGAACAGTAACTCTAAAGTATGCTGGATGTATATTCTAAAATCAAAATGAATATAATAAATTGCACCCTAGTTGTAGATTATTGAAGATACAAACCAAACCAAATAGTGTTCATAATAATGAGCCAATGGTGCAATGGGAAGTTTTGATTTTTGATCAATCAACCTCAGCTGACTAAGACTTGATTCATGAAACAACGAAGTTAAAGAAGTTCAGGATTATTTCCCCTACTTGAGAGGTTGTTGAGTTTACCAAAATCTGTTCTATGTGATATGAAATTTTACTCATAGACTTAAAGACTAAAAACCCAGAAGACTCTCAACTGTCCTTGATTTCTTGTTGACATGTAAATCCATGTCAATCAACCTTTCTGTGAATCCTCTAAATATGGTTTAATCTGTACCAAAAATTTAGTTTACTTATAAAGTTTGCTTGATGAAATTATGGCTCTGTTTAAGTAATTTTGTTCAACTTTCATGACATTGAAGGAAGAATTGGATTATGAATATATCTTCTCTTTAAATTTTATGACTGAAGAGAAATGTACAAGATTGCAACATACAAAAGAATTCTTTCCCTGTCACTCTGATGTAATTTTGCTTATAAGAGGGCTTGTGAGAATCCTAATGGGAATTCAGGTTTCCTCCCGAGTCTTGAAACTGTATTTGAGCATGATAATAAAACCTAGGTTTTTTACCTCTACAATGTTTGTATTGTGGTAAATATATTTTAGCAGCAGTTACTTGCCATGTGACCTTAGAAAGGAGATATTTCTCCCATAACCTTGGAATGATTAAGTGTGAACATTATAACTCTATGATTAGGGAGAATAATAATTGGAATAGAACATCTTAAAAATCTGCTCAAGAAGGTACATTAAAAGGTATAAAATAATATAATATAGTCAGTAAATTTTCTTTCTTATAATTTTATGCTCAGTACAATCTATTATTAAATAAAAGATTCAGCAAATTTTATTCTATAAAACTTCACTTTTCAAAATACATATAATTCCCTTACCCAATATCTTTTATGGGTTTCTTATCTCAAAAGAGATAGTGTATAAAATGCTTTGCAAATATTAAAGCATCATATAAATGCTAGGTAATATAAAGGCAGCTAGTTGGTATAGTGGATAAGAGTACTGGACATGTAGTCAAGAAGACTCGAATTCAAATTCTCCCTCAAGCACTTCTAATTACCAATATGACTCTCAGGAAGTCACTTAAAATATCTCACATCATTTTTCTCATCGGTAAAATGAGAATGATATTAGCATTCACTGCACACAGTTGATGTGGGGAATCAAATAAGATAACATCTCTTTATGTTACTAAATATTAGCTATTATTACATTCTGTTACATGTCTACTGAATCTATTCAGTTACCTTCTGCTAAATTGTCTTCCTTGAGACTCTTAAGTTACTGCTACACTTTAATCTCAGTCTTTGGTGTATTCAACTCTTCTGTCTTGAACATTTCTCTAACAGTCCCTTCTCTGTAGTTAATATTTTTCTGGTTCCCCACTTCCTTCATATTGCCTCCTATAATGGATACTTTGTGATCCTTGCCTTGCCTTCGGTTACCTTCCATGCTGTTACCCTTCCCTTCCCTGTCTTTCCCCTTTTCCCTTCCTTCCCTTCTCTGTCCTGTATTGTACTCTATATAAAATAAACACAGTCATACTGACTCCATGGAAAGCATGATATTCTCTAATCTTTTCTGTGCCATAATAAAATATATGTGAAAATACTTTGAAACTATAAATTGATATATATAAAAGTCTTCATGGGGTCCAAAGTGACTGCTTAACATTATTATTATTATTATTATTATTATTATTATTATGGTTTATAACAAAGTATAATATCTCAATTATGCTTAGAAAGACCTGTGATTCCAAGTAGGATGTTCTCTCCAGTGATTTCTATCACAACCTATCCATACCTGCCCATCTTTGGCAACTTTTGTGCATGTCTTCCATAGATTTTCCATTGGGCATCCTACCCACCTCAGTTAATGCAGTAAATCATTCCCAATTTATTCTTTCCTTCCCTTTACTATTATTTCCATTCTCTAGGGAGGTTTAAATAAGTAGAATCCCTGTTTTATAGTCACTGTGACCAATTCCAAATTAAGTTCTGTGACTACAGCACCAACGAGAAATTTACAGTGCCTATGGCGGTCATGAATCGTGAAATAATGCAGACTCTTCACAGGAAAGGCAAAACCAAAACATTTATTTAGACACCAGAAAGTCAAATCCATCATAGTAACAAAAATCTACACACAATAACAAGGCAGAAGGCAACAGTATCCCCAAGCCTTCCCTCCGCTAGGCTTCCCACAAACCATCTCCATTAAATAAAGTCACAATCACTTTCAGTCATGCTAGCCAGCAGACTGCATTCTTCCTAGTTCTCAAGACTAACTTCCTCTCAGCTCTGCTCTAGCTCTACGTCTTCCTTTTCTACCCATTCAGCAAACTCTTCCCACCACAGGCTCCATGTGGTTCAGACTCATATAACTCAGGCTTCCATGTGACCCAGCTAGGTTACATGGGTCTATTAAAGAATATGAAAGATTTCCATTTATATTACCTTTACAGTGACTCACAGTTGTCACAAGTGCTAGAAGAAGGGTATATTACATTTGGCAAGGACTGGTATGCCATTTCTCAACTTGTAAAGCTGGAAGGAAATTAAGAGATCATCTAGCCCAACTTCCTGATTATTACAGCTGAGGAAACTACACAAAAATGTAGTTAAAGTCACTGAGATTTTCACAGAACTGAGAGTAGCACTCAGGCATAACTGATTCTAATTACAGCATGCTCTGTTATATTATATTGCTAGGTATAGAGAAGCCAAGTTACTCTACTTACATGACTACATAGTGAAAGATATTTTTCACTGAAGAGTAAAGAAAGGAAGCCAAACACTTCCTTTCTGTCTTCTTAGTGCCTCTACACTGAGGCCAAAAAACAAAAAAATAAAAAAAGATTCTTGAATGTCTTGTTCTGAACTGAAGTTGTCCCTGAGATTTAGCAAGAGACATATGGGACCAGATTGTTCCTGTCAAAAGTCACTATTGAGAATTCATGGGAGTAGGAGGATAATATTAATGTTCTTGATTGTCAGTGTTTGCTTTGTGACCTTCCCATTAACAGATATGTGTTCCCATACTTCCTGATATGTTCATCCATCTCTCTAATGGCTCTGCCTCTGTGGTAGCTTTGAAGTACCACTAATTCATTGTTAGGGGAGCATATATTTTCTTCCTGACATGGCCTTAATTTCAGCTGGATTTGGGTTGAGAGGTTTGTGCATTAAAGTAAATTTCTCAATTTTAAATTTTCTATAGAGTTGATCCTATTGCAAATTTGAAATTCAGAAGCATAGATCCAACCCTTCCCCAGCCCTAACTTGGAGCAGAGGTGTTTATATAGAAAGATCATTTTTGAGCTGAAAATAAGGTGAGTTGCTATTTATACTATTATGATGGAAAGATTTCACCCTGAGTGACAGATTATTAAATTTTGAAATATTTGTGAATCTATATTTTCAATCGATAGTCACTTATATTTTGTTAGCATCAGAGATTAAATGGAATAGGTCTGTCCACAGCATAGAATGTTTTAATAAAGCAGTTGTAAAACTTAAGATGATTATGCACCCTTTCTCCTTCATATGACCTGTGCCCTGTTATTTCCTCATTCCATTTAAGTGTACCTTGGAGTCTATTTGATTTCTTCTGCTCTCTCTTGAGCAGTTTTTCCATTTCCATTTCCATCTTGTAAGTATGAGGAAGGAAATTAAGAGATCATCTAGCCCAACTTCCTGATTATTACAACTGAGGAAACTACACAAAAATGTAGTTATACTTACTCATACTTACAAGACACATCTAATTTTGCATGTAATTACCTATTTCCTTCATCTTCTTAATGAACCTGCTTATTGATAATCTTCAGTGACATTTATTTTTGAGCCACTCCAAAATGACTGAATTATTATACCTTCAAATCTGATGGATGATATGTGTAACTACTGAAAGCATATCAACACTATCTACTTTTTAATGTTGGGGAGAGAAATGACAGAAGGGAGATTGTCCATGACTGAAGCAACAAAACAAAATTGGTAAGTTCTTAATGTCCAGATAGCCTTTGTATTGTTTGAATATAAAACAAAATTGTAGATGAAACTAAGAGTACGGAAGAACAATTACCATATCTGTAAGTCATGTTTTTTATATAATGAGTACTAATTTTTAATTACCTATCTTTAGAAGTTATGTCTTGATTAGGAACCCTTAGAAAGTAAAAAACAAAATCATGAACAACTTAATTTCATGAGCAAATGTCATTGGATATATTACTGTGGAAAAGCAGAAGCAGTAAATGAAAAAGAATATTAATTAAAACAATAGAAGCATATGTCAAAGCACATTTAACATGTACTAAATTTAGCCTTTTTGTTATGGATGTTACTTCCAGTTGACTTTTAGTTCTTTTCAGTGGCTTGATGAAATAGCACAACTTCAAAACAATCAATGGGAAAACAAAACAAACAAACAAGAAGAACAAAGCAGTCAGCAGTAGCACTTAAAGGCAGCCTTGGTTCTGGAGTCATGCAATCAAAATCACAGAATTTCTCAGTTGGAAGGTTCTTTAGAAGCCACTAATACAATCTCTCCATACACAAAAGCAATCACCTCTGTGTAATACCTTAAGTTGCCATCAAGGGACAGCTAGAAAATCTCTCTGGAAGAGAACTCATTAACTGTTTAGGTAACCCATTTCACTTCTAGGCATCCAAGCTAAATTCTAATCTTGCTTTCTCAGGCAAAATAAGAAAAACCTAATCCCTCCTCAATACAATAGCTCTTCAGTTTGATGAGAGATATCACTTCCTTCTTGAATCTTCTCTACTCTCGGTTGAACAACACCAACTCCTTTACCAGATCTTCGCATGACATTGATTCAAATCTCTTTCTTATACTCCTCTGAATACTTCCAGCTGGTCATATGAAGTGAACATAATATTTCAGATGAGGTCTGATAAGGGCAGAAAACAGTATGAGTCTCACCTCCACATTCCCAGAAGCCATGCTTCTCTTAATGTATACCCAAGTTTGTATTATTTTTTTTTGACTGTGCATCACATTGTTTATCTACATCTAGCTTAGAATCCACTAAAAATCTTAGAGTTAATCTTGTTTTTTTGTTGTTAGCACAACTGCTGTCTAACCACACCTCACAATCCACAACCTATAAAGGTAATTTTTTTTTCTACTTAAGCGTAAGTCTTTACTTTTGTCCATAATAAATTTTGTCTTCTAGCCCTGTTCTCTAGTTCATAAATAACCTTTTAGATCTTCACTCTGTCATTCTGTGTATTTATTAAATTAGTCTAAAGGAGTGCCTGGATCATTTACTTAACCTTGTGTCTAATACTAAATGCATTCTATGGGTCTTAAATTTTTCATTAGTAAAATGAATAGGTATAACTAAATGATTTGAAGCTTATTTCTAGTGCTAAATCTTGTTTCTAAATTCTATGATATAGGTTCTTAAACTTTGTTTTCCTATTTTTTTATTTCATTGAATTGGCATCTTCTATATGCAACTTCACTCCGTTCGTATTATTAATTGAAAATATGCATTTGATTATCCAGGGTAAAGACTTATGCAATCTTAAATATACCTTCTTGGAATCTAGCAAGATAATAGAGAGCTAATAAAAATTCATTAGATTGAAATTATTTCAATGCTAACAATATAGTTGGATAGTGAAACATCTTGTAAACTTTTATTTTTTAAATTTTAACATTTTATCAACAGATAATTGAAAAAATTTACTTACTGAATTAACTGGATACTATAATGAATTATGTAATTGTCTCATTGTTCTGTCTTGGTAAACAGAACCTGTTTTAGTAGTAGGTAACAGTGATAAGTTTTGCTTCTGTACTATCTAGTAAAATTGGAGTTTGGGGGTGTGGAACCAAGATTGTGGAGTAGAAAGATGCATATACTTTAGTGCTTCTCCCACAGCCTACAAAATACCTATAAAAATGACTCTCAATAAATTCTAGAGCAGCAGAAGCCACAGAACAACAGAGCAAAAAAGATTTCCAGCCAAAGGTAACTTAGAAGGCTGACAGGAATGGTCAATCTCACAGGACACTGAGAATAATGGAACCCAGAGCTAGCTGTGCAGCAGTGGGAGGAACAGGACCAGAACAGACTTCTGGGGCAGAGTTCCAAGCAGGGAAAGTTCCAGATGCCTCAACCCACAAGCAACAAAAACTCCAAAGGTCAGCGTGGGAGGACTTTCCTAGCTAGTTGAGAGAGAAACAGGGTTCTTCTAGCAATAGCCACAGGTGATGGTAGCAACGGCAGCAACAGACTGTGGGCAGCTATGATGGCCAGGAAGCAACCTGGGTCCATTGTCCAACCAGCTCAACTTAAAGCCTCTGGTGGTAAGGAGCAGCTGATCTAAACCTCAGCCCTGAGTGATGTCCCCGCCCCAACCCAAAGTCTCAGAGAATTCAGCAGCTGAGTCAAATCTTAGCCTTGAACACAATACTGGGGAGATGAGGGGCAAGAGGACCTCTTGACAAAGGATTCAGAAGTCAAGTAACTGGCTGGAAAATGCCCCCAAAAGGGAAAAAAATTATAAGACCATAGAAGGTTACTTTCTTGGTGAGCAAATGTCTCCTCTCATCCTTTTAGGTGAAGAAGAACATGGCATACTGTCACAGGAAGCCAAAGCCCTTGCCTCCAGGGTCTCGAAAGTGAACTTAAATTGGGCTGAGGCAATAGAAGAACTTGAAAAGTGAGTTAGCAGCTTACTAAAGGAGAACCACAAAAATGCTGAGGAAAATAATACCTTTAAAAATAGGCTCACTCAATTGGAAAAAGAGGTCCAAAAAGCCAATGAGGAGTAGGAGTCTTTAAATAGCAGAATTAGCCAAATGGAGGAGAAGGTTCAAAAGCTCACTGAACAAAATAATTTTTTGAAAGAGAGAATTGAGTTCAGGGAAACAAATGACTTTGAGTAAGCCAGGCAGTTAGTAAACAAAACCAAAAATTTGAAAAAATAGAAGATAATGTGAAACAACTCATTGGAAAAACAACTGACCTGGAAAATAGATCCAGGAGAGATAATTTAACAATTATGAGACTACCTACAAGCCATGATAAAAAAAGAGCCTAGATATAATCTTCCATGAAATTATCAAGGAAAACTATCCTAATATTCTAGAACAAGAGGGCAAAATAAATATTGAAAGAATCCACCAATCACCTCCTCAAAGAGGCCTGAAGAGAGTAAATCCTAGGAATATTATGGTCAGATTTCAGCGTTCCCAGGTGAAGGAGAAAATAATATGAGAAGCTATAAAGGAAAAAATTCAGGTGTTATGGAAATACAATCAGGATCACACAGTATCTGGCAGCTACAACACTAAGGGATCAAAGAGCTTGGAATAGGCTATTCATGAAATAAAAGGAACAGGGATTAAAATCAAGAATCACCTACCTAGCAAAACTGAGTATAATATTTCAAGGCAATAAATGGTCTCTCAATGATATAGAGAAATTTCAAGCATTCATGATGAAAAGACCAGAACTGAAGAGAAAATTTGACTTTCATACACAAGAATCAAGAGACACATGCAAAGGTAAACAGGAAAGAGAAATCATAAAAGACTTTCTAAAGCTGAACAGTTTATATTCCTATATGGAAAGAAAATATTTGTAAATATTGAGATTTTTCTCAGTCTCTGGGTAGGTGGAGGAATTGTACACACACACACACACACACAGAGTACAGATTGTGTTGACTCAAAAGAGATGATATCCTTAAAAATAAAATAAGATAAAAATTTAGAGGTGAGGGAGAAAAATACTGGGAAGCAAAAGGGAGAAATGGAATGGGGCAAGCTATGACTCATAAAAGAAGTAAGAAAAGTCTTATTCAATGGAGGAGAAAAGGGAGAAGGGGAGAGTGGAAAAGTGAAGCTACTCTCTCCACATATGGCTTAAGGAGGGAATAACATGCTCACTAAATGTGGTACGAAAATCTATCTTATACTACAGGAAAGTAGAGGAGGAGGTGACAAATGGGGTGAGGGGAACGATCAAAGGCAGGGCAAATGGGATAAGGGAGTAACTAGCAATAAATACTTTTGAGAAGGGACAAGGTCAAATGAGGGAATAAAAATAAGGGGGGATAGAGTAGGATAGAGGGCAATATAATTAGTAGTACACAACATGATTATTATGGAAGTCTTTTGAAAAATGAAACATATTTAGTCTGTATTGAATTGCTTGCCTTTTTAGTGGGGATGTGTAATGAGGGAGGGAGGGAGGGAGAGAGACAGAGAAGTGGGAATTGAAAGTATTAGAATTGAATGTTGAGAGTTATTATCGCATATAATCAGGAAATAAGAAACACAGGTAATGCTGTGTAGAAATTTATCTTACCCTGCCAGAGAAGAGAGAAAATGAGGATAAGGGAATTGTGGGGTATGATAGAAGGGAGGGTACATTGAGGGAAGGGGTAATCATAATGCAAGGTATAAGGGGGTCAGGGGAGGTGAGAGGTGGGGAGAAAAATTGAACATGTTACAAAGTGATGTAAAAGCAATTAGTATTAAAACAATTGACTGAATTAATTACTGAGACTAAATTAGAGACATCTTTAGTTTGGGGAAAAGAATTTTAGTCTAAGTTTCCTAGAGGCAGGCAGGTAACCTCAAGTAAAATTTGGCATTGATGGAAAAGTTAAAGTTTTAATAGTAAATTCAATTTTATGATTATTATTTAATCTGGAACTAGAACATGTGTAGAAAAGTATATAAGCTACTTAAGACTTGCCTGAAAAGATGTTCCTTAACCAATGTGAAATTATAGTCATATCTGAAACCTGGTTATTGGAGCTTGCTATTTTAAGATTCTATGGGACTATTAACTGTTCTTCTGAGTCTAACTCTAGGTATGGATAGCAAGAAAGGCAGTTCGAGCCTCCAATCCATGATGCCAGTAAGCCTGCGAGATGGTAGTATGAACTGCAAAAGGTGATCTCATGGCAAGGTCAGGAGAGAGGCTGTTCAGCCTGTGCTGAGGTAAGATTCTCTTGACTCTGTTTCCCCACTGACACCTGGCAGACTTTAAGCCTGACTGAATGCAAGTTGACTATCTACTCTTGCATGGAACTGACATGAAGTTGGGGAGATATTGTTTCCCCACAATATTCCTACTCTAAGTGGCAATTTCATATAGTCAAAAGGTTTGTAAGCTTAATCCAGATCCATTAAATTATAGATTGTTGGTACAGGAACATCCAAGGTTAAGTAAAAAATTGGGTTTAGGACTTTTTAGACCAACAACGAGTTACGGTCCTTTAATTCCTAGTAATAGTGTGGAGACAATTAGGTCAAGGGCTTGTGAAGTTAGCACACATAGTTATTATTTGTGTCTCAGTTGGTTAATGTTAAAAAAAAATAATCATTTGTGGTCTATATTGAGAATGTCTAAAAAAAAGTATCACCTGACCAAAAGTTGGAATTGTTTTATATGATATAAACTGTGTTAAAAATTAAAAATAAAAATAAATGATTGGAGTTTGGGAAAACAGGAAAAAGTCTCAGAATCTTGAATCTTCTGATCTTGGGCTAGCAATAAAATTTCTTTTAGGCACATTATTAGAACCTATACAAAGAGAAACAGATTTTTCACCCAAATATGAATATTATGTTACATTCTTAGTTCCACAAGTATTCTTGAAATAGTACACAGAAGACAGCTATGCTACTGGGATAAGAACACTACTTCAGGAGTCACCTACTATCTTTTAAATCTTTCCTTAATCCTAACTAATTTATCTTCTCTGGACCTTGGTTTCCTCATATATGAAGAAGAGAGGGTCTTAGACTAGAGAGTATCTCCTTTCCTCCTCACTCTAAAATTATGCAACATTATATCATAAAATATCTCAATTACTAAGGGGCCATCTATAGACTCTGAATTGAGATGTACGCTACCCAAAGAAGAGAAGTGGTTGTCATCATATTCTGCCATTGATCAAACCACCTAGTACCATGATTATAGATATAGGATTAGAAGGAACCTTAGTGTTTATCTAGAGAAATGATCTCCAAAGTAAGCATGTACGAAACATTGTATGTGTAAGTTTATTCATGGCGAAGTCTGGGGAAGAAGGGAATGTTAGAAATTCTATTAAAATTAAGTTCTAATATTCAATGTGGATTGATACTATAATTTTAAATGTTTGAAGATTTATTATTACATCTAATTACATCATCACAATTTTTTCTTCATAATGTACTTAAAAAGAGCAAGTAAATCTAAAGTTTCCTTTTTCACTTTTATTTCATTTTGTAAAGTCAACTATTTTGAATTATTTTATTTCATTAAGTATTCTCTAATTAAAAGTATTTTAGATAGGAGGAGCCAAGATGGCGGAGTAGAAAGACTCTCATATGCTAGCTCTGAATCCACAGCCCATAAATTTCCTGTAAAAAGAACTCCCCACAAATTGTGGATCACTGCAAGGTGCACAGAAACACTGTGGAAGAGATTTCCATTCCAGAGAGCCCTGGAGAGCCATCGCCAGGGGTCAGTCGCACCCCGGAAAGTGGAGCCCGCCCCTGAGCTGCCCTGGCCATACAGCCCCAGAGGAGCAGATCTGAACAGGCTTCAGGGATGGAACCTCCAGTGGCTGGGAAGGTCCCTCCACCCACAGATGCTCCAGGTCAGTGAGAGAGACTTCTGGGCTGGCTGAGAGGGGGGCGGGGTATTTCCGTGACTCAGGCCCCCTTGGGAGGCATTGGGAGAGGGAGCGGCAGAGGCAGTGGCAGAGGCAGTGGCAGAGGCAGTGGTGGCCGGGACTCCCCAAGCAAGCAGGAGCTCCCTTACCGAAGGTCTCTGCATAAACCCCCTGAGGGAGCTGAGCCTAGGAGATGGCCTTGCCTCCATCCGCTCCATTACTGAAGATCTCTTCATAAAGCCCCTGAGGGAACTGACTCTGGGAGGTGGCCCTGCCCCTATCCAAATACCAGAACTTAAGCTCACATTGAATAGTAGCTGCTCCCACCACTGAAAGCCCTGAGACTGGGAAGCAGCATTTGAAGCTCAGACCTCAAGCACTAGCTGGGCAGATCTAGGCAGGGGTGGAGAGGAATCTCAGAAGTCAAGTAACTGGCTGGGAAAATGCCCAGAAAAAGGAAGCAAAATGAGACCATAGAGAGCTACTTTCTTAGGGAAGAGATGTTTCATTCTTCTTTCATTTCTGATGAGGAAGTACAATGCTTGAAATCAGGGAAAGACGTGGAGGTCGGGGGCTCTTTATCCCAGACATCCGAAGTGGCTGTCCGGTGGGCTCAGGCCATGGAAGAGCTCAAAAAGGATCTTGAAAATCAAGTTAGACAGGTGGAGGAAAAACTGGGAAGAGAAATGAGAGAGATGAAAGAAAAGCATGAAAAACGGGTCAACACCTTGTTAAAGGAGACCCAAAAAAATGCTGAAGAAAATAAAACCTTGAAAAATAGGCTCACACAATTGGCAAAAGAGGTTCAAAAAGCAAAGGAGGAGAAGAATGCTTTCAAAAGCAAAATTAGCCAAATGGAAAAAGAGGTTCAAAAGCTCACTGAAGAAAATACTTCTCTAAAGATTAGAATGGAACACATGGAGTCTAATAACTTTCTGAGAATGCAAGAAATCACAAAACAAAACCAAAAGAATGAAAAAATGGAAGAGAATGTGAAATATCTCATTGGAAAAACAACTGACCTGGAAAATAGATCCAGGAGAGACAATTTAAAAATTATGGAACTACCTGAAAGCCATGATCAAAAAAAGAGCCTAGACATCATCTTTCATGAAATTATCAAGGAAAACTGTCCTGATATTCTAGAACCAGAGGGCAAAATAAGCATTCAAGGAATCCACTGATCACCGCCTGAAAGAAATCCAAAATGAGAAACTCCTAGGAACATTGTGGCCAAATTCCAAAATTCCCAGGTCAAGGAGAAAATATTGCAAGCAGCTAGAAAGAAACAATTCCAGTATTGTGGAAATAAAATCAGGATAACACAAGATCTAGCAACTTCTACATTAAGGGATCAAAGGGCGTGGAATAAGATATTCCAGAAGTCAGAGGAACTAGGACTCAAACCAAGAATCCCCTACCCAGCAAAACTGAGTATAATACTTCAGGGGAAAATATGGTCTTTCAATGAAACAGAGGACTTTCAAACATTCTTGATGAAAAGACCAGAGCTGAAAAGAAAATTTGACTTTCAAACACAAGAATGAGAAGATGTATGAAAAAGTAAACAGCAAAGAGAAGTCATAAGGGACTTACCAAAAGTGAACTGTTTATATTCCTACATGGAAAGACAATATTTATAAGTCTTAAAACGTTTCAGTATCTGGGTAGTTGGTGGGACCACACACAGACACACACATACACATGTACATGCGTGAACGCACACACACATACACACAAGCATGCACATACAGAGACAGAGAGCACAGAGTGAATTGAATAGGATGGGACTATATCTTAAAAGAAATTAAGGTAAATGGTGAGAGAGAAATGTAGTGGAAGGAGAGAGGGTCAAATGGAATGGGGTAAATTATACCTCATCCAAGAGGCAAGCAGGAGACTTTTTAGTGAAGGGAAAAAGAGGAAAGCTGAGAAAAAAACATGAAGTTTACCCTCATCACATTTGACTAAAGGAAGGAGTAAAATGCACACTCATTTTGGTATGAAAACCTATCTTACAGTGCAGAAAAATGGGGAAGAAGGAGCTAAGCAGGGAGGGAGGGATGAGGGAAGGGAGGGCAATGGGAGAAGGGAACAATTTGAAGTCAACACTCTTGGGGAGGGACAGGATCAAAAGAAAGAATAGAAACAATAGGGGGCAGAATAGGATGGAGGGAAATACAGTTAGTCCTATACAACACGACTGTTATCAAAGTCATTTGCAAAACTACACAGATATGTCCTACATTGAATTGCCTGCCTTCCCAAAGGGAATGGGTGGGGAGGGAGGGATGGGGAGAATTTGGAACTCAAAGTTTTAGGAACAACTGTTTAGTATTGTTGCTACTAGGAAAGAAGACATACAGTTAATGAGGAATAGAAAATCATCTGGCCCTACAGGAGAAAAGAAAAGATGGGGACAAGAGAAGGGAGGGATGACAGAAGAGAGGACAGATTGGAGATAGGGAAAATTAGATTGCTTGGTGTATTGGAGGGGGAGGGGATAAATGGGGAGAAAATTTGGAACCCAAAATTTTGTGAAAATTAATGTAAAAAAATAAAAAATAAAAAACAAAAAAGAAGTATTTTAACAATCATTTTTAACCTTTTGAGTTCCAAATTTTCTTCCTCTCTCTTGTCCTTTTCTGCACCTTGAGAATACAAACACTTTGATTTCAATTGTACATGTGAGATCATCCAAAAGAGTTCCACATTAACTATATTTAAAAAAATATTTTATTTTTTCTAACTACTTGTAAAAAGTTTAATATTTATTTTTAAAATTTTAAGTCCTAAAATCTCTCCTTCACTTTCAGTCTTCCCCTGCCTCTCATTGAAAAGGTTATATAGAATCAATATAGGTTATATATGTACAACAATGAAAACATAATACTGTATTAGCCAAGTTTTGAAAGAAAATGCACACACACACACACACACACACATAAGTATGCTTCATTCTGCAATCAGACTCCATCAGTTCTTTCTCTGAAGATGAGTAGCATTTTTCATAATTAGTGTTTTGAAATTGTCTGACATAATTGTGTATTGAGAATAGGTAAGTTTTTATGATTACTGTTTAACATTCTCCTGGTTCTGTTCACTTCACTTTGCACCAAATCATGTATGTCATCCTAGGTTTTTTCTGAAAGCAACGTGATCATAATGTCTTATAGCATAATAGTAATATCAAATATTTATAAATGTATATATTCATATATATATACATACAAACACATAAATACATAGATACACACACATATATATACACATATATAGATAGATGTACATAGCACATTTTTTCATTTATTCCTTAAGTGACAGGCATTCCCTCATTTTCCAATTCTTTTCTACTACAAAAAGCACTGTTATAAATATTTTTGTATGAGTCCTTTTTTTTTTTTAAATAAAATATCTTTCTATGGGGATACAGCCATTGTATTGCTGTTGCTGAGTCAGAGGGTATGAACAGTTTTACAGCCTTTTGAACGGAATTCCAAATTGCTCCCCAAAATATTTGGATCAGTTCACAACTCCACCAAAAGTGCATTATTGTCCCAATTTTCCCACATTCCCTTGAATATTTGTTATTTTCTTTTTCTGTCACATTAGCCAATCTAATTGGTGTGGAATGGTAGTTCAGAGTTGTTTTAAGTTGCATTTCTCTAATCAAGATTTAAAGCATTTTTTTCAAATGACTAAAGATAGCTTTGATTTTTTTCATCTGAAAACTGTCTTTTCGTATCTTTTGACTATTTCTCAGTTGAGGAATGAGTTGTGTTTATTACAAATTTGACTCCGTTCTCTATATATTTGAGAAATATGCCATTATCAGAGAATTGTTGCAAAATCCTGTCCCTTCCCACCAGTTTTTTGCTTTCCTTTTAATAGTGACCACATGTGTTTTACTTTGGCAAAACTTTAAAAAAAATTTAATCTAATAGAAATTAGCTATTTTACATCCTCTTCTATATCTTTTGTTTGATCAGTAGATATGACAAGTGAATTATGCCACACTCTCCTAATTTGCTTATGGTATCCCTTTCTGTGTCTAATCATATACCTAGTTTGAACTTACAGTATTTGTTGATATATTCCCAGTTTCTGTGAAATTGCTCTCCAGTTTTCCCAGCAGTTTTTGTCAAATTATACTTTCCCCAAAAGCTTGAATCTTTGCATTTATCAAAAACTAGATTACTATGGTTATTTACTACAATGTGTTGTTTATCTAATCTCTTCCACTGATGTACCACTCTTTCTCTTAGTCAGTACAAGATTGATTTGATGATAACCACATAGTATTACATTTTGAGATGTATGAAGCCACCTTGATTCATATTTTTCATCGATTCCTTTAATATTCTCAAACTTTTTTCCTCCAAGTTAAATTGGTTATTATTTTTCTAGCTCTTTAAGATAATTTTTGGTAGTTTGACTGAATTGGCACTGAATAAGTAAATTAATTTAGGTAGAACCATCATTTTTATTTTATTGGTTCAGCTTTCCCATGAGCAAATAATGTTTTTTTTCCAATTTTTTAGATCTGATTTTATTTATATGAAAGGTGTTCTGTAATTTTGTTCATGTAATTTCTGGGTTTGTCTTGGCAGGCACATTCACAAGACTTTTATATTTTCTACAGTTATTTAAAATGGAATTTGTCTTTCCATCTCTTGCTGCTGGACTTTTTGGGTAATACATAAAAATACTTATGCTTTATGCAAATTTAATTTGAGAAATGTGGATTTAACTGGGGATTTTTAACTTGTTCTTTTTCTAGTTTTTTTGGTCATTGCATATTCAGTTGAATGTTCTACTCTTTCTTTTATTTATGTATGCATTTAGAGATATAAATTTTCTTCCAAGAACTACTTTGTATCCCACAAACGTTGGAATACTGCCTCATTGCTGTCATTCTCTTTAATAAAATTATTGACATATTCTACGATTGTTCTTTGACTCATTCTTTTAAATTACATTAGGTTGGGGGTGGAGCCAAGATGGCGGAGTAGAATGACGCACGTTTACAAGCTCCGAACCCACAGCCCATATATTTAACGTAAGAAGAGTTCCCCAGAAGTTCTGGATCACTGCAAGGTGTGCAGAAACAAAGTGGAAGAGATTTCCGTTCCAGAGAGCCCTGGAGAGCCGTCCCCAGGGTCCGTCACGCCCTGGAAAGTGGACCCCACCCCAGCGCTGCCCTGCCCACGGCCCCAGAGAAGCTGATCCGAGCAGGCTTCAGGGACGGAAGCTCCGGCAGACGGGAAAGTCCCTCCGCCCACAGAAGCTACAGGTCAGTGAGAGAGATGGCTGGGCTGGAAGAGGGTAGCGGGGTGTCTCCGCAACTCGGGCCCTTTTGTGAGGAAGCAGCGGCAGCAGAAGCAGGGGCGGCGGTGGAGGCAGCAGCTGTGGTGGCGGCCTGGGACTCCCCCAGCAGCAGGCAGGATCTTCATTACTGAAAGTCTCTGCATAAACAACATAAGGGAGCTAGGTCTGGGAGACGGCCCTGCCCCCACCCCAGCACCAGAACTAAAGCTCCCATTGAATAGCAGCCATGCAGCGTGGAAAGCCCATTTGAATCTCAGACCCCAAGCACTAGCTGGGTGGATCTAGGCAGGGGTGCAGAGGAATCTCAGAAGTCAAGTAACTGGCTGGGAAAATGCCTAGAAAAGGGAAGAAAAGTGAGACTATAGAGAGTTTTTTTGAACAGATGAAAATGATCCCGACTTTTGGATATGACAACGACGAGGACATATTATTGCCATCAGGGAAAGACATGGAGGGTGGGGCCTCAGTACCCCAGACATCCCTTGGGGATGTTGGGTGGGCTCAGGCCTTGGAAGAGCTCAAAAAGGATTTTGAAAAGCAAGTTAGACAGGTGGAGGAAAAACTTGGAAGAGAAATGAGAGAGATGCAAGAAAAGTATGAAAAACGGGTCAATACCTTGGTAAAGGAGACCCAAAAAAATGCTGAAGAAAATAATACCTTGAAAAATAGGATCACTCAATTGGCAAAAGAAGTTCAAAAAGCCAATGAGGAGAAGAATGCTTTCAAAAGCAGAATGAGCCAAATGGAAAAAGAGGTTCAAAAGCTCACTGAATTTAATAGTTCTCTCAAAATTAGAATGGAACAGATGGAGTCTAATGACTTTATGAGAAACCAAGAAATCACCAAACAAAACCAAAAGAATGAAAAAATGGAAAAGAATGTGAAATATCTCATGGGAAAAACAACTAACCTGGAAAATAAATCCAGGAGAGAAAATTAAAAAATTATGGGACTACCTGAAAGTCATGATCAAAAAAAGAGCCTAAACGATACATCATCTTCCTTGAAATTATCGAGGAAAACTGCCCTGACATTCTACAACCAGAGGGCAAAATAAGTATTGAAATAATCCATTGATCACCACCTGAAAGAGATCCAAAAAGAGAAACTCCTAGGAACATTGTGGCCAAATTCCAGAACTCCCAGCTCAAGGAGAAAACCTTACAAGCAGCTAGAAAGAAACAATTCCAGTATTGTGGAAATAAAATCAGGATAACTCAAGATGTAGCAGCTTCTACATTAAGGGATTAAAGGGCGTGGAATAGGATATTCCAGAAGTCAAAGGAACTAGGACTCAAACCAAGAATCACCTACCCAGCTAAACTGAGTATAATACTTCAGGGGAAAATATGGTCTTTCAATGAAACAGAGGACTTTCAAGCATTCTTGATGAAAAGACCAGAGCTGAAAAGAAAATTTGACTTTCAAACACAAGAATGAGAAGCATGAAAAAGTAAACAGCAAAGAGAAGTCTTAAGGGACTTACCAGAAGTGAACTGTTTACATTCCTACATGGAAAGACAATATTTGTAACTCTTAAAACATTTCAGTATCTGGATAGTTGGTGGGTCCATACACACACATGTACACGCATGCACACATACACACATGCACACCCACAGAGACAGAGAGCACAGATTGAATTGAATAGGATGGGATCATATCTTAAAAGAAATTAAGGTAAATGGTGAGAGAGAAATGTAGTGGGAGGAAAGAGGGTGAAATGGAATGGGGTAATTATATGTCATTTAAGAGGCAAGTAGGAGACTTTTTAGTGGAGGGAAAAAGAGGAGAGCTGAAAAAAAAAAAAACAAGAAGTTTACCCTCATCACATTTGACTAAAGGAAGGAATAAAATGGACACTCATTTTGGTATAGTATAGGAATGTGGGGGAGAAGGAGATAAGCAAGGGGGGAATGATGGAAGGGAGGGCAAAGGGAGGAGGGAGCAATTTGAAGTCAACACTTGGGGAGGTATAGGATCAAAAGAGTGTATAGAAACAATGAGGGGCAGGTTAGGATGGAGGGTAATTCAGTTAGTCTTACACAACACGACTATCAGGGAAGTCATTTGCAAAACTACACAGATATGGCCTATATTGAATTGCCTGCCTTCCCAAAGGGAATGGGTCGGGAGAAAGGGATGGGGAGAATTTGGAACTCAAAGTTTTAGGAATAACTCTTTAGTATTGTTGTTGCTACTAGGAAGGAAGACATACAGTTAATGAGGAATAGAAAGTCATCTGGCCCTACAGGAGAAAAGAGAAAATGGAGACAAGAGAAGGGAGGGGTGACAGAAGAGAGGGCAGATTGGAGATAGGGAAAATTAGATTGCTTGGGGTATTGGGGTGGGGAGAGGGGATAAAAGGAGAGAAAATTTGGAACCCAAATTTTGTGAAAATGAATGTAAATAGTTAAATAAATAAATAAATAAAAGAGTAGGAAAAAAATAAATTACATTATGTTTCATATTAACTTTTAATCTGTGCTTCTAAGGTCCTTTAATAAATGTAATCTTCATTGCATTATAGTCTGAAAAGGCACATTTAAGACCTCTCCTTTTCTGAATTTAGCTGTGAGGATTTTATGCCCTTATACACAATTATTTTTTTTTTTTATGAAGGTGCAATGTATAGCTGAGAAAAAAAAAATATGATCCTTTGCATTCCTATTCAGTTTTCTCCAGAGGTCTATTGCATCTAATTTTCCTAAGATTCTATTCATGTCTCCTTGTTATTTATTTTATAGTTAGATTTATCTAGCTCTGAAAGGAGAAAGTTAAGACATCTTGTTAGTATCGTTTTACTGTCTATTTCCTCCTGTGCTTCATTTAATTTTCCTTTTAGAATTTGTATGATATGCCATTTGGTACATATGTTTACTTCACTGCCTATGGCACCTTTTAACAAGATGTATTTTCCTTGTTTATCCCTTTTTAATTAGGTTGTTTTTGCTATGTTTTCTTGGGCTTGAAGAATGTCTCTCTCAGCTTTTGTTTTTGACATTCCAAAATTTGATTTGAAGATGTATTTTAAAGTTATTTAGAGGGAACTGTTGTGTGAGACCTTTTAAGCTCTTATCTACTCCACCATCTCAGCTCCTTTAATGTTACTGTAACCCATTACTTCTTTGTAGCTATTTCTTAAAAGCCCTTTGTTCATTTTGGGAGGGTTAGATTGATGAAAACTAAATCACATACTCTGTAAATCCACTTAACCTACTACAATACGTAATAAAACTATGAAAAGGAACAGATTTCTGAGTGTGCTACTGTCACAACCTCTCAGTTATAAAAATCCCAAGCTTCCATGAAAATACCTCACATGTGAAACATGCTACGTTATTCTGAAAGATCTTGCATTCGATCAGAGAAACAGTATCAAAATATGTATGCAAGTATGTAGAATGAATGCCATATTCATTCAATAATAAATGAGAAAGTGAGAGAATAAGATAATAAATCCTAATGAATTAGTTGTCTTCCTTAGGTTATGCCTCTTGCTCGCTATCACAGAGTAGTTGGAATTGAATACAGTTCCTCTTTGCTAGAGACAGAGCACTCTCCATTTTATATTATTTATGATGAAGTATCTAGTATTATGCTACAGTGAAAATATAGAGCAATTTAATAATACTCTTCCTTAGAATAAAATTTTAGATAGTGCATGTTATATTTTTTATTGAAAAGTCTGGTTTGAAACCAAAACATTTAATGGGAAATCAATTTTTTTTAAAAAAAAATTATAGGAAGGGCTATGTTTTCATGTCTTTCCAAGTTGGGCAAGTTAATGTAGTGAATACTGTAAATGTTAGAATTATACTGTTATGCTTCCCCAAATTTCATATATGGTATTTTTATAGGATCTGAGCATACAGATAAGGAAAGGATTATGTGACCTAGTTTAGGGGAGTTCCATTAAAATGCAACCAAAGAAATTCAAAATTAGTTCAACTTGCCAGCTAATGCTTAAAATATCAGAAGTTCCTAAATTTATATGAGTTCGATTGCCATCAAAATGATTATCATCATTTCCCACATGTGCCTTGTGTCATCTGAAGCTAAAGAGATGATAAAATGGCTTCCTGCTGCTTTATTTGGTATTTGAAAATCCACTGGGACCTTACCTGCCAGACCTAATCCTGATTCTTAAGATAATTTTAAATTTAACTCTGCTCTCCTGCTAGTCTGGGGACTCCATTTTGTGATCTTTAGAGTCTCTGGTGTAGACTCGATAGATAACTGTCAATTAAAACTTTCCAAGAACCTTCAGAGCATCAGACATGGCTATTGCCTGTGCAATGTACTGTAGGACAATGGAGTAAAGTATTTTAAAATACAAAACACAGTATGTTTAACGGAGAGTGCTGACTTTGTTTAACACATCAGCGTGTTTCTCATTCACTTCATTTTATAAACTTGACTTCTATGCCTGCTTTAAACCAGCCATGCGAGTTTAATGGTCCTTTCTATCTTCACTACCTGAAGGTTAACCTAAGGTCTGGATTAGGTCAATAGACTATATAACAGAAATCTATGCAGATGGGCCATTAAAAGAGATCAGAACTACTCAGCCATGTGATATTGCATCCATTTCCCCTTAATTCCTTTGCTATGTAAGGTATTGTACAGAAGCGTATTAGAAAGAAAAGACCTTAATAATGAAGGTGGAGTGTTGGACAGCTATCATATTAACTCATTTGAGCCTCTTCATTTTAGCAAATACAAAAATACCTCCTCAGAACATATAAAGAAAATTTTTTATACTGGTAGGACCATAGAAAATTATTTAGAAGAGTTACTACCTAAATTATTCCTTAGTTGCTATTTTCATGAATTACAAAACAGATGACATAGAGTCTGCTCTTAAAATAAACTTCAACCAATGAAATAAAAAAAAAAAAGAAAATA